>JAABKK020003941.1:0-17100 GCA_011634745.2 Catotricha subobsoleta
AAACAGAGCAGTTTGATCATTTTTATGTAGTAAAAAAACGCAAAATCCACAAATCGAGCGCTCAGAGTGATCTGGATAGAGTTAACGAACGCGCCGCATATATGATTTCTTTTGATTATTTAAAAATCTATTACGTTTATATTTTAACAAAAGAAGATTATTTTACTACTTCAATAATTTCGTACGCAAAAGCAAACTGTCACATACATACTAAACATCGCAACAAGAGATTGCACAGAAATATATTTTCTTTAAGCAAAAATGGCATGTCGAAAAATAGTTTGCAATTTAAGAAAATCAAATGTAATTAATAATGTACGGTTTATGACAACAAAAACTACAATATTAAATAAATCAGATTCATCGTCATCAAAAGAAAGCGAATTAAAAGAAGTGACACACACAGGACAGGTAATTTTAATAATTTTTTTAGTTGTTATGCAAACATTTTTTTACTACTGACATTTAAAGTTCTAGCCAGTTGCGATAATTTTCATTAGACTTGAAATCATAACAAAATAGAAAGAATAAAAAATATATCATTTTTAGGTGTTCGATGCAAACGATTATAGAAATGTTCGATTCACAAATGCATCACGTGATGTCAATAAGCAATTTGGTAATATTTGTGTAAAATCTGTTTAATAAATTTTAACATGTAATAAGAATTATATATTTTAGCCATTAATCTGATTGCTGAAATTCCACCAAAAGAGTGCACTGAACGAGTTGTGTGTTGTGATGGAGGTGATGGTCCACTTGGACATCCAAAAGTTTATATTAACTTGGTATGGTGTATATTATCTAAAGTTGATACTCAGCATAAGAATGAAAAGAATTAATTTGTTTATTTTCTATTGGACTTCACAATTTTCCAAAGTGAATTCTATCTTAAATTGATTTTAATTTAAAGAGTATAATTTCTCACTCTAGCGATAGATACTTACGCTTGACAAAAACTTTAGCTTTAAAATAAGTTTGATATTAATGCCTTTCGTTCTTAAGTGGAGTAGCATTCAGATATATTTGAAGTAATCTATGAATTATTTCTTATGTTTTTTTTTTTGTTTTGTTTACAGGATAAACCAGGTGCCCATTCTTGCGGTTATTGTGGTCTACGTTTTGTTAAAAAAGAGGAACATCATTAATAATCTAGATTTATTCTGTTCCAAAAATCAAATTCGTAGCACTAGCAAATCTTTTACGAATACGATTTAATAATAATTTAGTTGATTTGTAAAATTTATTTAAAGTAAACAAACAATGTGTTTAGTTTCCATATTTAATAATATTTAGTTTCAAAACATTATTTTTTCTTTAAAATGGTCTAAAATTATTTGCTTTAGGAGTTGAATGGAAAAAGTTCGTTCAATTTCATGAGCATGACACAGATCTCTTTCGTAGAGTAGAAGTGAAGACCTTTGTGAAAAAGATATAAATAAAAATCATACCATATAATGGATTTCTAGGTATATTTTTCAATATTTATAGTGTAAATATCAATATTCATACAGTACATATACCTCATTAAGGTGTGAAATATTTTATACCGTAGAAGGTATTGATTATGGTATGAAAGTTTCAAAATATACTTAGAAATACCTTCTAAGATATGAATTTCATACTATTCTTGAAAATAACTTTTTCACAAGGGAATGAATGTACGAAAGGCTTTACGATTGAATTAAATAAGAAGGATATGCGACACAATTTAATAATATTAAAAACTTTTCTATGCGAGATTATTATTGTGTGTCATAGCCTAAAATCTAAAAGAAGGAATTAATATAAGAAGATCTAATAAATTATTTTGAATTAATTTAAATTAAAAGGTAAGTAAAATATGACAAAGATAACTTCAAATAATATTCAAGTATCACCAAATCAAAAATTTATAATAAATACATTGCTTTTGAAAGCAACTTTAAATATTTTAGTATAGTACAGGGTTGCACTGGTTTAAAAATAAAGCCTCTGACTTATCAAAAGTTATTCGTGTCCATGATTGTTCTCATCATCAATTAAAATGTAAAAGATTGTGACTTTATAACTATTGCCATTGTTAGTACATATGTATTTTGCTTATTAAATTTGACCATAAATTTACTAAATGTCTTAAGAACGTTAAATAGCAAAAGCCTCACCCGTAGTTCACAGGCAGTTTATATGGCCATTTCGTCCCTGGCATAGTCATTATCATACAACAACAACTGTTAAATTAAATTTATAAATAATATATTGAAGATAAAATATTTAATGTGTTTTATTTTTGACAATTATTTAAAATTTCTCGTGAGTTGTTTTAAGTATGTAGTAGGTATAATATTCTAAACATAACGTAAGTCGTATTTTAAATAACATTCGACGAACGATATTTGTTCGGAATATTTGTCATTGTAAACCCAGTATTTTCATAAATGTCATCTGTTCTAGAGATTTCATAAAGTTTTGCGTGAGAAAATTTTGTTTGTGCACAAAAAAACTAATAATTTCCGTATTTACTATTATTTTTGTGAAATTATTGAAGTTAATATACAAAGAAGATTAAAAGTAATCTAATCGAAATGGATGTTTTTAAAAAAATGTTCGGTTTAAACAATAATGAAAAGGACGCTCAAAATTACAAGGGGTACGTACCGCATCAGCCAGGCATTTAATTAAATATTGATTTTGAAAAATCAATAATTTTTTCTTTGCTGTTTGTGGATTTTTTTTTTATACAAGATTTGTGAATTTACTTAATGAGATATTTATCGGTATTTTAGATAACGTTTTGTTGTATTTGAAGTTTGAAATTAAATTATTGCTGTTTTATTTACAATTTTAATAAGAGGTTTTTATTTTTAAATCAAATGTACCGCCGTTATCGGTGTCTTACATAATGGCACGCAAATAAAAAAAAATGATTTCTAAATTTTTAAAATTTAGTTAAATATTTTGATATTTATTTTTACACAGAAAAGAGCCAGCATTTGGCAATGAATTTCGTAAGCCAATTTGGTATGACGATGAGTCCGATGATGAACTTTTTGATAATAACAAGACATTTGGAATTCAAATATTCACAAATCCATTGGAAATGCAAAAGCATTTTGAACAGCAAATGCAAGAGATGATTAAATCTCTCGATAAATATGAAGGTATGTTTAAATGTTGTTTAAAAAAAAATACTCTCATTTTTTACATTTTTATCCAGAAAATAAAGATTATTTTGATCAAAATGTTCGTGAAGACTACATGAAACCAGGTTTTGAGGATACCATGGAAGAGACTAACAAGAATCATCCAACTTTGGACAGCGATTTGGATGGTGAAATTTATGCTGATCAGTTGCATACCCTATTGCAGCGCATTTCACCAGAATTTGAGACTTGGCTTCCGTCTAATAAAGCTGCCATGGCGAAAAAAGATGACAGCAATAATGCTGTAATAAAAATTGTTCCACCAGCAGCACGTAAATTAACTGACGAGGAAATTATTTGGAACAAAATTCATGGTAGTCAAGATGCTGTTGATATTCCAGCTGCCAAAAATGAGCGTAAGGGAATTCGAAAGATTCCACACGGTGGCGGTGCTTTTGAAGGGGCATTTCAGGGACCGAAAATCTTTCGTCAAAGTGTCATGATTCAAACTGTTCGTAAACCGGATGGAAGTTTTGAAACTCATCGTACTGTCCGTGATAATGATGGTAATACTAAAACCATTATTACACGTTCAGTTGGTGGTAAAACTGAAACCGTTACTTCTTATAATGGGAACGCTGCTAAAAAAGATGCCATTGAAGGCGGAATAGGTTTCGAACCAGCTGGAATCGAAGTAATGAAGAAGTCAATTATTGATTGTGGACGTAACCTTTATGTCTCAAAAGATGGTTACGTTCTACCTAAGAATTTATGGTGACTGGAAATTTGCAATCCCAGCATCATATTCATCTTTATTATTGTTGTCGTTACTTATATGTGTCTATCAAAATATTCAACTACAGCAACAAGAAAAAAAATAAATATAAAGAACTACATTATTATCACCACACACCTCAGCTGAGAACTAATTTTTTGGATTTTTTATTTTGATTTTGATCATAATTATGCTTTTAGATAATAATTAATTATCTGTTTTCTTCAATTAGATAACTTTTTTTTTTTAAATTCTTTATTAATTTTTGGTTTATTTTTTTTATTTTATATTAGAAAATTCAAACAATTTTTTTTTTTATGTGTAATGTTTATTGTCTATTACGGTTGATCAAAAGGAGAAACAAAAAATTATTATTTGATAGTTTCACTTTCAATGTTTGTGTACTACTTGAATGTGATTTTGTTAAATTTGAAACAGAGGCATTGAGAAAGATTTTTACAAATTTAATATTTATAAAAAAAAAAAAAACAAGCAACTGATTTTACCCTTGGATTGTGATATTTTGAAATATTATGTATAGAACAAATGAAAAAAAAAAAAAAAAACAAAACAAAACAAACAATTTATATAAAAACGAAACAATGTATAAAGAATGCATAGTCGAGGTTCACCAACAAAAAAAAAAAAAAATAATAAATGATGACTGGGTCGCTGATTCAAATCCGACACTAAAACTTTATTTCTTCCTAGTAAAAATAATTAATTAACAATTATTATTATTCATATTATTATTACATTATTAACCATATTTAATTAAGATTGTAAATCAGACACTCGTATATATTTATAATTTAATCATCAAATATTATTCTGAGTATAAAATTGTACACATAAATTAAAGATCGAATAATCAAAAATAAAATATTAATATTCGTGAATAATTAATAAATATTTAACGATGGATTGGAGCACCTGTTTCGAAAATGGTTCCATTAACAAAAATAAATCATGACTTTTTCATTTCTTAACATTAATAAAACAATAAAATGTTTTTAGTTCTATTGTGTTTAAGTTCAAATGAATAAATTATATTCAAATAGTAACAAATAGCTAAAAACGCCAAAAATTTATTGTAGATATTACTTAACGTTTTCAAATTTTTATAAACGTGTCTGATTTTACATTTAACAATTATTTTTAACATTACTTATTATTATAATTATTATTATTATATTAATTCGACGGTGATAATAATGATCTACATATTAAATAATAATAATTTAAACAGCATATTATTACTAAATATAAAGTGCAGTACCTCTAGTAGTTCACCCTACATTAAAAAAAAAATAAATATATATATACATACAATATTACGTGTAATGAACTTTTAAAATTTAAGCATGAAAACTTATCTATTTTATTTAATATAATATATGAAATAATCAATAAATGATATAAACGTCTACTGTATTTGATGTGCAAAAAATATAATAATTTTATATTGTGTTTTATTTATTTTAATTTCGGTTTAATAATATTTATTTAATATTTGGTGTAAATATTTTAATTTTTAATTGAAAACACTTTTTCGCATGAGTGAATAGCGAGCAGTGTATTTGCAAACATTTGTCTCTAGATGATAATATTAGATTAAAATATATGGAAAAGATGATATAAAAAGATAAACTTTTCGAACTCTGGTGACTAACAGAACATATAAAGATTAATATGTGAAATCTATTTACCGTTCATAGGTTATAATTACAAGTTCGCACCATTTTAAGGCATCAGCTTAAAATTTGTACTTGCAAAAGAAGATGCAAGGACACTTACCTATGTGTGGAGATGATATTATTTCAAGATCTTGTTAACAAAAAAAAAAAATATGACTGACTATAGATATCCAAAAAAAATCATTTAATTGCATACTCCTGATACTCATAGTCATAGGTATCTGACGTAACTTATCTTCTTATAATCTATTAG
Source organism: Catotricha subobsoleta (assembly GCA_011634745.2). Taxonomy (NCBI): domain Eukaryota; kingdom Metazoa; phylum Arthropoda; class Insecta; order Diptera; family Cecidomyiidae; genus Catotricha; species Catotricha subobsoleta. The sequence continues at coordinate 5,848 of JAABKK020003941.1, forward strand.
CATTTGATTCTAACATAAATTTTTATGAAAAATGTAATCAGCGGCAGCGTGCATCTGTCAAACTGAAAATTAAATTCTATAAGTGAAGTTAATTGTTTCATTCTGCAGGTATTTCAGAAGACTGCCAAATAATATTTGCTTACAAATACCAAAGTAATATTTAATCATTGCTAATGTCTGTAATTGGTAATTTGCTGACCTTAACAAATCCCGTTTTCACTGTCATCATTTTTTCTCAACATATGCGATGTTGTGAAAATTTTGGGAAACATTACGCTCATTGAATAGCAACAATTATAACAATAACAAGCAACAGATAATATATTGTAAATAAGTTACTGAAAATCGATTAACTAAAAAGAATGGAATCGCATTGAATGAGGTCGCCTAACAAATATATACACTAGATATATAGATGATATATGCATTACTATCTTCTTAAAACATGTCTAGTGTTGCACAATTGACCTTATTTGACTGTTTATTAAATACATTTTTAGTTCTATTTGTTTTTATTTTTTTATTTTATAGATGCGGCTCAAGGCTGAATTGTCCCATGCTATTAATTGACTATTTATGTAATTGACCGGTCAATTATGCAACACTGAAACATATTTAAAAAAATCTCTATCGTTCGCAAATGTTATTGCTGGTTGATTCACTTATAACTACTACAATTGCTAGCAAACATTAATGAAGAATTTAAATGCGGTACGGCTAGCCAAATTTTTTTAACACCACAAATGTTTATCACTGTTTGTGAAATTAAGAATCACTATCAAAAAAATATACTTTATCATCAGAGTATAAGTACTTATTGATCATAGTTTGTAATGTTTAATAGACTAGGTTTAACTTAATAGTCGTTCACAACTATTTTAATAAAATTCAATTTATGTTGAAACGATAGATATCAGTATTTGGCCATTAATTTACAGTTCTAACTTTCTTCTAATGACTATTTGAATATAAAAATGTAAAATTTCAAGCTAAAAATGATTTGTAGATAAGTATTACTTTCAAAATATAGCATTTTGTAAACAAATAAAGTAAATAAAACAATTGCAATTTGAACTTTTCTCAAACGTTTATTGTAAATATATAATTTCTATATTGCAATAATATGGAGTTTTTGTCCTTTAGATTTTTGGACAAATCTGTACTATTATTCTTTATACAAATATTTTTCGAAAACTAGAAAGTTTGTCTATTTGGTTCTGTTTATTTGAAAAATGTTATTTTATTTAAGCTTATTATAATACGTTTTATTGATACAGGAAACATGACTTATTTGGTGCGTATTCATCAACTGCAAAATAAAAGAAAATAAATTAGTATTTGATGGAAAACTTATTATTTCATATACATCTGTACACCGAGAGGACTATGGGTACTATTTTTTAAACACGATTTGTAACTAGAAATACATTTGTATTATTGTATTTATCGTTACATACCGGTTTTCACAAGTCCACTACCGTAATCCATCTCTGGAGTAAATGTAGTAAAAATTTCATAAAATGTATATACGAAATAAATACGAAAATTACCTTTGTTTTTTGGATAATTAAGCGGCATCAAATCTAATACAAAATCAGTTCTTTTACATATATTTGAAAAAGAAATAAATGAAAGGGCGATTCGTAGACATTTTAACTTATATCTGGATTTACGCAGTGAAGATTTTTTTTCAAGAGCTGAAAAATAAGAGAAAAGTTAATATTAGATACAAGTCATTTAATTTAATCATTTAAATAAATTTTTAACATTAAAGTAAAGAAAAAAAAATCAGTTTTTAATTAAAGATAAATAATCATTTTATAAATCATTTGTCCCTATCTATAGAAATCATCATAATAAAAGCATTTGATCACAAAATAAAAATGAATTTTGATTTAAATTTAAATCGACTTACCTATTTTAAAAATGGATTCTGGCCATATTTTGTTTTAAGAACCTGAAAACAAAATAGAAATATTATATTATTTTATCGTTCATTTTGACTAAAAATCACAATTGTGATAAGAAAAAAAAAATCAGTTCAATTTTAAGATAAATAATCATTTTAATCATTTGTCCCTATCTGTGAAAAATCATCATAAAACACTTGAAGACGTTTTTAATTATTTATAAGAAAAAATATGAAATTACTCACCTATAGTTTTTACTTTGGATCAGGTCTTGAGTCTGAAACCTGAAAAATTAAACAAAAAAAAAAAAAAATTAAATATTAATTAAATTTATAAAAATGTATGTTAATTTTTTCGATTGCTTGATAAAATTTTGTGCACGTTTAAAAAAATCAGTTTAAATTTAAGATAAATAATCATTTTAATCATTTGTCCCTATCTGTAATAATCATCATAAAAAAAAACAAAACTATGCTATTCAAGTCAAATCAACTAATGCTTAGAAATTTAAACAAATTTACCTGTTATATATATAAAATCCTTGCTGTCGTTAAATTGAATACTTCAAAATTCAAATTTTCCAATTCAATTCAGTATTATAATAATTATTTGTCGTAATTTGTATACAATAATTTCCACGTAAAACCGTGAAAATTGTCTTCATTCAATTTATAATAACAATATTAATTTGAAAACAAAATAAAATCTCCTTCAAAATAAAGTTGTCTTTGATGCAAAGCATATAGTTTGTGTGTTGCGGACGAAGATTTAACGAAGGTCAATAGAAATATTTGTATGGTTATTTTTGTAATTTTAATTTTTAAATAAAATACTCGCATGAATTTTACAATATTATAGAAAAAAAAGAACTTATATTTTATTTTTGAAAGTCTACAATTTCATTATTTATTTTATTTATTTGTTTGTTTTCTTTATGTTTTAATTAAAACCTTTTAATTGTGAAGTTTGTGTGCTATTTTAATTTAAAATTCATTTATGTACCGTTAAATTGATTCTTTAGTTAACAAAAAAAAAAAAAACGCACACTTGAAATTAAAATTAAAAGATTCATTTTTAAATTAATGTAAAATTATAAATCTGAAACGAGAAAAGAAAATTTATTTCCTTATTTATTGTTAATGTCTTTTTATTATTATTTTTTTTTTTTAATTAGAAAGTCGTTCAGAAATGGCTTCACTCGTTTCAAAATGTGAAGAAAAACTGACTCATACACTAAAAATAGAGTGAGACCATTTGCGGAAGACTTCTATATAATATATTTTAAGATAATAATGGAGTGATTGGTTACTTACACTATTATGTACGATTACATAAATGGAATAATCATTTATATTTTCTAAATTTAATTGAATTTATCAATATTATTAATAGACTAAATTTAAGTTACACATCAATAAAATAAAAATCGCCTCATCCATCCCATTAAAATAGTCCATGAAATAAATTATCGTCCTTCAACTAAGAAAAAAAAATGAAAAAAAAATCTTATATTAAGTCTATAAATGTAGAAAAAAAAAAGATTGAACTTACTGTAAGAAGACAAGTCGATTTCGTCAGGTAATTCTGAAATATTGACATCGAAGCGATCTTGGACCTCATTTAGAATTTTAGCGTCTCCTCTGTTAAAATAAGAAAAGAGAAAGCGTTTAGATTTGATTTCATTGTAAATCAACGTAAAAAAAGAAGAGAAAAAAAAGTAACTTACTCATCGGAAACCAGAGTGATGGCTAAACCTTTTGTACCGAAACGTCCTGCACGCGCAACACGATGCAAATATGTATCAGAGTCCTCTGGCATATCATAATTAAACACAATGTTCACTCGTTCAATATCCATACCACGGCCAAACAAATTAGTTGCAACCAAAATACGCTGTTTGTACGAAACGAAAAATTAAAAAAAATTAAATTCAAACGACCAATTAACATAACAATCAGAAAGTTTTCTTCAACCATTAAAGTTTTACCTTTTGAAAATCTTTAAACTGTTGATAACGGGATAAACGCTCCTCTTGTAGCATACCCCGATGAATACCAATAGCTGGGAAATTTTGTTCAGTTAACAATTGTGCTAGAGCCATGCAACGCTGCACAGATTTTACGAAAATAACCACTTGATTAAATTCCAACACATCAAGTAATTCAAAAAGTTTTTTATTTTTTTCATTCTCCTTGAGTTTTACATAGTGCTGTTGGAGACCATGTAATGTTAGCTTTGTTTCGTCATCAACATATACTTCCATTGGCTAAATAATAAAAAAAAACAAAAACAAAAAATTAAATTAAATAAAGTGGTTAATAAATTTTTGTGAGCCATTGAACAACTTTAAACCAGGGTTTAAACATCGCATGCTGACACATAACGAATAGTTTAATTTAATAAATAGCGAATAAAATTGTCTAAACTGTACTGCCCAATGAAGAGAAAACGTTTGGTTGCGTAGATATTTGCGCATATTTATTCTTGTTGCTTAAATCATATGGTCGGCCGGTTAGAATAGAAGGACACGGATAGTTAAAATCGTACAAAGTCTTTATTCTATTTTCCATTAAAAATAATAATTTTTTGATTGAAATATGCGCATAATTTAGCTCAGACCATCAATCTTGATTTCTTAAATCCTTATTGAGTTAATGATAATTAATTATATATTAAAATACCATTTCCTGCGAAGTCCATCAATATAAGATCGGTCCTTACGAGGGATCTTATATAGAATTCTTCACGGGGTCAAACAGGTTCTTCTCTCAATATAAGAAAATGAAGTCAAAATTCATTCTATATGTGAATAGATGAATCCCATTAACACAAAAACAAAGCTCTTTCCCACTGATGATCAAAGTTGTTGCTCTTGAATTTCTCTTGAATGAATTCTCTCGTTCCATCAAAGATAACTTATTAACAAGATGTTCGTAGATCTTGTTAAATCTGTGCTCTCGATGTTGAAGTAATATTATTTTATCGCGTATTTTAAAACTGTATTTGTTTTGCCTTATCTAATATCGTAGTGATTAACTCCATTTTACTTATAAAGCACTTGTTTTTTCCCACCCTTTATTGTAACTCGCGATCTCCCATTTTTATTTAACGACAATAACCGGATTTTATATTATTTGCAAGATGTGCTTAAATTTTGCTATATTTGTCGCCCAATTTCCAACCGACCCTATAACTTTTTTTTTTATATATATATCTGAACTTTGTATGTGCTCCACACCAATCGGATTCTCATCTTAGCTAATGCTGAAGTAGCAGCAGCAGCCACAGTGTAGTTTTACAAACGGATAACTAATTAATGAACTTCAATTACATCTTGCATAAATTTTTTGCAGACTGGACGAATCTCTTTGCTCAATGTAGCGGAAAACATCATAACTTGTTTGCCATGTGGTGTATTACGAAAGATTTCTTGAACGTCACGACGCATATCTGTTAAAAGAGATAATTAGATTAAAATTAGTTAATCCACTTTGATGACCTTATTATGATTTGAAAATTAATCATTAATCAGATTTTATTTTTAAGATAATTAATCATATTTTTCATATGTCCCTATCTATAGTTATCATCATTTTATTTATTGAATAGCTCAAACTTTAAACACTGATTGTCGAAGTTAATAACATTCAATCACAGTGACAGCATTTTAAATAGACTTTGTACCCTTAGATATTTACTTATCATAGGTTGCCAACTAATAAAAATAATCTATTTTAAATAATGTATACAGTAATATATGCTGCAGTTATCATCTATGGCATATATTCACTTAATTTTGTGTTTTAAATTCACTACATTTTTATTAACTTCAGCAAGTGCTCAAATTGAGCCATACAAAAAAAATCTTGAAAATTATCAGAAAGGTTAAATATTTTGATAAACTTACCTAATTGTTCCAACATTTTATCGCATTCATCAAGAATAAAATGTTTCAAATGCTTGAAACTTAGTTTTTTATTGCGAATCAGGGCTAAAATGCGACCAGGAGTTCCAACAACAATATGTGGGTTTGTATTTTTCAATGTTTCTTCATCTTTCTGAATGGGTAAACCACCAAAAAATACTGCTACCTTCATTGATGGCATATATTTAGAAAAGCGTTCATATTCTTTGCTGATCTGAAAAGCCAATTCTCGAGTATGACACATTACCAAAACATAAACATGATTCTCAGTTGGCTCCAATTGTTGTAACGTAGCCAATACGAATACGGCTGTTTTTCCCATACCTGCATAAAATGAAAGTGATTACGAAAAAAAGCAATTAATAATGTTTTTTCGGCTAATAATTATTTCAATCAAATTAATTACCAGATTTTGCTTGACACAAAATGTCCATTCCTAAGACAGCTTGCGGTATACACTCATGTTGAACTAAATAAAAAGAAAATATGTTAATTATGTATATAAACAATATAATGAATAACAATGGTTTCACTACCAGCAAGTACTAACACCACTATATTGTACAATATATTCATAAGACATTAACTGTTAAACGATCAGTTTTTGACTTTTAAAGATTTTTATTTTAATTTAAAACTTATGTTATTTAACTTTGGTTTCATTCAATTATTTAGTACTACTAACAAGTTTTTATAATTTTGCCAACAAGCGGCATTAAAAATCACATACACACATACACAAGCTTCCACTTAAAACACACAAAAATGTAAAAAAAAATATATATAAATTAATTACCTTCAGACGGATGTTCGAAGCCACAATCAACAATAGCACGCAATATTTCTGGTTTCAATAAGAAGTCACGAAAACCGGAACTGTGAATTGATACATAAGTACCTTTGACGTCTTTTTTTGGCGCTTCGGTGACCTCAGCTACTACTTGCTCGGTCTGTTCTTCGTCTTCATAATCTAAAAGATCATCGTTATCAGCCATAATTCTATTTGGTTAAATTTAAATGCCCTTTTCAGAATCTGTAAATTGGAAAATAAAACTATTTAACACAGCTAATTTTCACAAATATAAATTTCAATCAATTTATTGTTTTTTTTTTATTTCGTATAATGCCGTAATAGCATTGGCCATTTGCTAATAATGCTAATCATTACGTACGCTAAAAATTCCGGCAAAACATTCAAGTCAGCAAATAATACGGAAAAAGTTATAATTTTGCAAAAATAAAAAGCGCTTTCTGTAGACTTCAGCGATTATTAATAGATTTTAATAATTTGTAATGCCGATGGCCAATAATTTTTTAGATAAATATAAATTAGTTATTATTCACTTACATTCGATTCACTTTACTTCTAAACAGCGGTAGTTATAAATCAATAATGGCGATCTGTACGTAAAATATATCGAATACATATCTTTTACATCAAGCAATACTTATTTCTGTCATATTTCCGTACGTTCAATTCTTAATATACGAATATTTCTCAACATCCAACTTAACCTTTCATGAAAAAAATAAATGATTATTGTACAGTAGAATTCATATATAGATTCAAAAGAAATGGTTGAGCAGTAGTAAAGAAACGAGCTCTATTTCAAAAACTGCTATGCTTATTGGTTTACTAAACGTCAACAATGTCAAAATATGAGCCAAAATTTAATCTATATAATATTTCAACTGTAACTGTGAGATTTCTTCACTAAATCCGAAAAAAAAAAGTTTACATACCCCTCAGAAATAGGAAGTAGGGACCCAATATCATGTATTTCCGTACGTTAATTTTTTTTTATTTATATTTAACATATTAGTTTTGAAAAACTTGCGGTGTATTTAGATACTTTCTAACATTGTTTTATTAGTTGCATTTGGTCTCCTGATTAACGTGTATAAAGGATTTTGAAAATAAATAAGATGTTCGATGTGCTGTAGTGTAGGCCTGCAAAGTTGTGAAAAAGGCAATATTTGACTATATTTGAAGCATAATTGTGTTTCTGTTTTATTATGTAGATAGCGTAAATCAAAAGCAATCAAATAATATATTTTCCATTCGTACTTTACTACGAGGTTCGTCGCTAAAATTTCACCACAAAAACGATTTTTTAATATCAGCTATGAAAAAAAATCGATCCACCCTAATATACATGACATAGGCACGTAAATGATCCTGAAGATGTCTACTTCCTATTTAATGAAAAATCCTCAATTATTTTTTTCATAGAAATTTATTCTAGTCCTGGCAAATTATTCGAAAATTTGGAATTGAACGTACGGATATATGTAAGATATAAGAAATGCCTGATGTAAACGATATATTGTCGATAAATTAGTTCGATAATTTCGATATAATGTTACGGTCACATAAATGGAAGTCTTTTTAAAGAATAGTTCGTGGGCAAGTGATTAGTTCAAACTGTTTTTACACTAGGGGCGCTGCAACCAGAGATCCCAAACACATGTATTTTTGTATTCGGACTTGACAACGACTGTAGACGGCAGCACTTTCTATGCGCTAAACGGGGGAGTTAAATGTCATTATACTTATAAATTATTCCGCAAGCGCTAGTTTCTATGTGCTTAACGGGAGAATTCTTCATTTTCAAATTTTCCACCAGACGTCAGCAACTTTGTTGTCAAGTCCCAATACTGATATTTTTTATTTTTTTGGGATCTCTAGTAACAACGCCGCCGCGCCATCGGAAAAGTACTGACACGATCTATAGACATAAAGCGAATATTGTTCTTTCACTACACTTGATGAAGATACTACAATTAAAAAAAGAGAAGTATTCAGTCATAAATATTTTATATTTTTCATCTCACTCACACAGATGTAGAATATATAATTATATACAAGATGTCGAACTTCGTGTATAGATCTTGTTTTGTCTGAATGTTGTCGTACATCATACGCTAGAGGCGGTAGGGAAGACTGGTAAAATAACATTACTTTTCTCTTTCTGCTTCATTGATTTTATGAAACAAAAACGATTTTGCCAGTACACACTAACGACATGAGTGGTGAATAAATATAAAACCTTATATTATATTCAGTTTCCCGCATTGTCCATTAAAGTCTGCAGTGGGTCAACAATATTAAATCTAAAGTATATACGCTACGTTTCTATTATCATCATAATCCTGATAGAAATGTTGATCATAATAACTTTTGACAGATATGCCATACAAACAAATTCTGTCAAAAGTTACTACTATCAACATTTCTATCAGGATTATGATGATAATGGAAACGTAGGGATAGTCTCTAATAAACATAGTTGAGACAATGGTAGTGCACAAAATTGCGAAATCAGAACTTCGCAGTCCACCAGCTGAATTCGCTTGGAAAATTAAAAAAAAAAAAAATTACATAATATCATAAACATATGTACATATGTAAATAGATACATATATATTTAACATAAATAAACATATTTTATGTACATAAAATTTAAAAAATACCACATGTCTCAAGATATTTCAGACGATCAAAAGTTAACGTTGAGTTCAAATCATCATTATTTCACTAAATTTAAATATTTGAGGAGTAAAAAAAAATGTTGAACGTTTTTTTGAACACATATGATTCATATAATAACATGAAATATTTAAGTTTATGTCATAAAATCGTGCAATTGTGGTTTTATGTTTAACGTTATCTTTTGATCGTCTAAAATATAATGAAAAAATAATAAAAACAATGAAAGAAAAAAAATCAAACAAGAAATTAACATAATCATCACAATTCGATTTTATATTATCTGCACTGTACAACATTATACATAATTTTTCTCGTTTCTATATGTATAATTGTGTTATATATGGATGCGCAGAAAAAGACAAGTTTTCATACTGCCACATCAAATTGTTGCGACTATAGCACTCTAGCAATCCAACCCGCCTCCTAATCCCCTTTAGTTTTAGTACATTTTGGTTATATTTAAAGAAAGGACCCCTTCCTCTTGAGAGGAAGACCGTCTATTTTGAACTGAACCGAACCAAACAACAACTGTCAGCTAAGCCAATATTGTGCAATATTTCATTTGACAAGACGACCATCGATATTTTCGATAAATTGAATCTAAGAGTTGAGTGTTTGTAGCCATATTGAAGTGACGACAGTCTCTTCATGCAAGAAAAAGTACATATATAATTATTTAATTATTTAAAATATCACGAAATTCATAATTTCTATTGTTTCTTTTCAAGTGAAATAGTAACGCATTAAATAGTTATTCGTTTATTTATTTCTTATCTGGTGTAAAGTGTAAAAAGTGTTGTTATAAAATAAAAGAAATAACTAGAATGATATCAAACCAATTTGACGTAAGGAGAAAATTTATACATATACATATTTATATTTTTATTGTTTCATTCTTGTGAAATTCATTACTGTTGTGTTTTAATTTAATTAGTTTTCAAATTAAGTTCTATTGTCAATATTTAAATGAACATATAAGTATATATATTATCATCGCACATTTCCAACAACTTAAAACCTTTGAATATGAATTTGAGAGCGACCAGTTATTTAATTTTTCAAAGAAAAAAAGGCTTGGTTTACAACAATATATTATAATTAAATATTTACTATTCTGCTTCTGCTTTTACTTAATCAATGTATTGATTCTTTTAATATTATTTGAAAACTTGGGTATTTCTGTTTATATATTTTAAATGATTTAAAACAAGTGGTTCCAAATTATACAACCTACCTAATGTTAACTAATTCATATTTCTCTCACGAAGTTTTTCTTTTAATAATAAATAACTATAAACACAGCGACATACATTAATTTCATTTATATTTTCAAAAACCACGTAAACTAAAGAATTTATATTCACTACTTATCTACCTATAAATTAAGTGTAATTTGTAAATTTGCGCAAATTACACCAAACGAATAAATAAAAAAAAAAAAAAAAATACCTGATAGTACATATTTACATTTTTTGTCTCCACTGACATACTTTAATCTATGAAGAGAACATTCTCATATTTATGATAACTTTAAATCATTATCTCAGAGATACAGTTTTCAAGCAGAATTATTTACTAATATGAGCACTAAATTTTATTTTAATTGTTTAAATTAAATGCTTTAAATTTTTGGTGTTTTTTTTTTTATGGAAAATTTGCAAGAAATTTACATTTTAATGTAGAAATTAGAAATGTATAACAAAATAATATGTATTTGTATGTACGCAATTCTATTCGTAATAAATATTTTCTCAGTTGTAGTTTTCACGTTCAATTAAAATTAAATTTGAGAGTTCATACGAGTTTATTATTGGAAATAATTTGTAATACAGTCAATATAAACAAAAAATGTTGCACGATATTTGCACACAACAACAAAATTCGACAACACAATCAACGAAATGTATAACTGACTCCATTGTATT
>JAABKK020003952.1:0-31018 GCA_011634745.2 Catotricha subobsoleta
TTGCGACCAAAAAAAAAAAAAAAAGGTCTTCAGTTTGAGGTAGGGTAATTTTCAAAATCGAAGTAGGGTAGTTTTCAAAACCTGGAAAAAGATACTATTTTTCGCCACAATCGACAGAGGGTAAGATTTTTTTCAAATCTCAGGGGGGGTAACACCCCCCCCCCCCTTCCCCCCTTCATTGTGCATGTATGCTACTATGTATAGAAGAGAAGCTCCATTGAAAAAAAAAAAGAAGAAAAGGAAAATTAGTATGATTTTTCTACAGCACTACATGTACATATCTCTTTTCAACTACATTGGTCACATTACGTTGATTGAAGTTTTACTGCGTTGACAAGAAACTTAGACGCATAATAAAGATTTTTTTTATTAGTTTCTCTTCTATGCATTCAATTGTCTTTGGAAAAATTATAGAAATATTATGCAGATATGAAAACTGAACTTTGGAAAAATGAGGCGCTCACATTGCAATTAATTGAATTTTAATATTGTAATGCCATTGAACCAGGCCTCTGTATCACCACACATATTTCTGACGAGCCTCGTTTACCACTTGAATGAAACGATATTCGAGAAAAACTTTTTGGAACGCTGATCAAAGGTTTAATTAGTTAATTACATACTACAAAAACCAAAAATATGCATAAACTCTTTGGGTAAAACGATCAACAAATAAATAAAATTAAACGAAAAAAATATTTTAAATTCAATATTTATTAAATAAAAAGAAAAAAATGACTTGAATTGTAGTATTTGTGCAATATTTTGAAGCAACTGCTATTATACGGTTTTAATCTCTATTCTTAAACCTTTTATTATTAATTCGTATAAAACAAAACCATTTCCAAAAAATAATTTTCCGTATTATTAAAATCATACATCTGTAAAATAATAAAAATCACGCAAATAAACTTGTATGCAAGTCGAATTTATCCTCTCTGAAAATATATCGATTTACCTTTTCAAAAACTAAACAAAATCAAAACATAAAGACGAAAAAAAAAAGAAACCGTAAACATCATACGATATCGAATGTTTATCGCCCCTGATAATATTTACGTTTGTTAATGTGCGTGCTTGTATCTGAAGGCACAAATACATGCATCTATTCCTTATATTAACATACAAATCAATACAAATAACTATAAACTAAACCACACACGACACACCACTTTTATATTATTTTATTTTTTCATCTTTTCTCGTATTTATAAACATTATAAACGATTCCAATATTATCGCATATCGGCATAATAAAAATATTTATGAATTTTTAAGTTGATTGCTCGGTTCACAAAAATATATTTTCTAGTTTTACATTTCGAATGTACGTGTACGCATTGTGTTTATAACAAAAAAAAAATATATATATATATATATGAATATATATATTATGCGATTTGAGGGCAGTAGTAATGAAGAATCCACGCGGCGATTAAAAATATTATGTTGTTCATTGTAAATTATTCGTTGATCGAATTACCCAAAGAATTATTTAATCTAAATGATTAAATTTAAAATTAAATCAATATCTCATAATTTGTATTTATTTATAAAATAGTAAATATTTAAATTGCTTTTGGATCGGTCATTGTCATTACGCCGTGCTTTTATCGTAAAATTTTGCTGCTTAAGTAAATATTTTTCACGACAATCGCATATTTTTCATATAGAATTCCATATTTACATTTTCTCGTGTTTCTTCTTTATTTTTTTTTTTCCTATTATGTTGTGTAACGATAAGAATAAAATCAGTGTTTGTCGACCGACATATTAAATATACGACACAAAATTATTAGTGAAAAATAAATAATTAATAATTTTTTAGTGAAATTATATTTAAATACAACAACGGTATTTAATAATCTGAAAAGAGCCCATTTTTATAAATTCAAGAAAAAAATATATATAATTAAAGGGATTTCACAATGGTGTTCTACAATTCATTTTGGAATAAAAATACTGAAATCGCAAATAAATATGAAAAAAATAATGTTAAACGAAGGTATGTTAAAATACGATTACACAAAAAAAAAAGAAAAGAAAAAGAAAAATACTGATCGAATTCGATTCTTTCCAACATTGAATGTCCATCCTTGTTCTATTTTAAATAAAATTTTACATTTAGCATTTTAGTAAAACATTTAGCATTTGACTAAATACAAAAATGTTTTTAATTTCTGTACTTATAACTAAACAAACACCAAATACAGTACTTTTTTTTTTTGCTCTATTATTTATTTATTTATATTTATATTTTATAGCTTCTATTTTTATTGTTATTATTAAAATGGCATGATAATAGATGACGTACGCGGAGAGTAGGTAGAGATAATAATCTATAGAATGTTGTAGACTTTTATGTTTGTGTACTTCGGTTTAAAGGTTGCATTATATGGTTGTGTGATTGTGACGATTTTTTTTTTATATATACTTTTGGTATTAATTTTTTATGAAAAATTGGAAAGCAAATTTAAATTGGAAAAACAACAATTAAAGCTAAACAATAAGTTTATTGCTTTTTGTTCTAGTTTTTAAACATTAAAACAGGTGTCTGTCATGTGTTTTGTGTGCGCTATCGGAGGTGAAATAGCTAAGATATTTTTATGTGTGACTGTATAAGTGCTGTTTGTGTCGTTATTATTAGTTACGTCAATTTCATCCGTCTATAATGGAGTAGAAAAATCAGATAAATATTTTCAGTTCCGGCATGTTGTAGTAAGATTAAATCGGAAGATAATCATCCCTCCCAGAAATTGTAATACAATAGATTTTAATTTAAAATCTTCTTTGGAATCTTTCTCTTGTTTTAGTAATTATTTCTTTTTAATTAATTTATTACATGAAAATTTAAATTTCCTTCGACCAAACGAAATAATGCATTAAATATTATTTTGTTATTATTATTATAATTTTTTTTTCTTTTTTTTTTTAACTACAGTAAGTAGTTATTTAAGTTAAAGGAGTTTATTATATTTAGATATTTTAACTACATTAAAATAAAAATTATTTAAAATTATTTTTATTTTATGAGGAAATTGTGCAATGTAATTATGACAAAAATGTAATGCATCACATTTTGCAATTACATTGCAGTTTTATCTATAAATTCAATATTCTTTCAATTGGCTATTATATTAATGGAGTTTAAATATCAAATTATATCTTTCTTTAACTTAGTTAAAGAATTATGATTAAACATAAATTAATTATCAAAAAAGAACTAAAATGTAATGCATTACTGCCCATCTCTGCATTTGATAGAGAAAAAAACTAAATAACACACATGACGACCTCAGAAAATAGTAAATGGCTTTATATTGGCTGTTAGGATATATCCATATATGCATTAAATTTAGTGAAAATTCCAGGGATACTTTGAATTATTTTCAACTTTATATTCTGAAATTACTCTGTTATTTCAGTAATATATCAGAAAATCAAAATATAATGAAAAATTCTAGTTTGCTTACTAATAATATACGTTTTGTGAAGACTAGCAAATATTTTAACATTGCATTATTCCCTTATCAATTATTTGTTTTCGTTAATCGCATACCGTTTTAGGCAATAATCCTAACGGATTTGTAAGTGTCAGGTGTCACAACAGAAAATCTGTTATCCAAAAGGAATCTTTCATCTATACTAATTTGCACTAAAAACACCTCATTATAAAAAGCTTTTAAAATTTTTATTAGTAAGAATTCTATTTTACGATTATGATCTAAATTGATTCGAATTAGTTCAATAGATTTTACTTACGAAGTCCAGATATGATCCCCTTCAATATTTTAGAATTAAAACACATCGTTTTAACTATTTGAAATGTTAGTAAGACTAGTTATTTCTAAAAACCTAGATAAAAATATCGGAAACAAAACAAAAACCCATTTTTTTTTTTTTCATTTTAAAATGTTAATCAAAAAACATAACAATAATAAAGCCATTACTCCATTAGAAAACAAAAGTCAATGAGCAAATATTCTGTGTTGCGTTTGTAACAGACAATATCTTTGAATCGTGACGAAAATATGTTCGATTATATTGAAAATAAATAAATAATATAAAATACTTGATTATAAATGGCATCGCTCCGCTTTGTCTGACCTCGAGTTTGACAAAGTAATAGTATATTTGTTTTCAAATTGCGCTTAGTATCCGTATATATATATATGTATAATTGTATATATATATATATGTATATTTATATATATATATATATATATTACATGTGGACTTGTTTACTTATATGCACAAAGTGCGTTTATATATTATATATTTAGACCTATATTTCAAAAATACTTATTAAATTATTATAATTATTTGGAAAATTATTTTTTTTCTATTCACAATTAATTAATATATAAGCGCTGCTTATATTGTGTACGAGGTAAAATATATACAACGTCTACGCGCTTTTTATCTGTATGTACATTTATCAAAATGTTATAAAATATAAAAAACACGTGATATGCGCAGTTTTCCACTGGTACTTATACGAATGCAAAAAAAAAAGACATAAGCAGAATATTTAAAACGTTCAACATTTAGTAAAATGTATGTACATTTTTTATTATTATTTATATTTATATCAATATTATGCTAGTTTTGTTTTTGAGTAGGTCTAGGCGTACACAATTTAGAACAATAGAAGAAAAAAAAACAACATAGATTCAAGTGGTTTTTTTCCGATAATAATATTCTAGCTTATCTTTTCTAAGTATATGAATATTCATTTCTTCTTGTAAATAATATTCTACAATCTACATTATTTACAAGTACTATAACTTAAATTCATATATTTTCACTTTGGCGTTACCGCTGTCATATTATTTACCAACAATTGTCGATATTTGTCGAGGGTTGTATTCACAATAAATAAAAGAATAAATAAAAATAACAGAAAAAAAAAACACGGTTTATTTATATATGCACGCACATAGGCGCCAAGCGAAGTTATCAGAATAAATAATACAAAATATTGCAAATTATTTGTTTTTGAATTTATTTAAATTTTTATCACATTGGCTAGAAGTTAAGATCGAATTGGTTCTAAGCAGAATTATTTGAAATGTTTCTTTTCTTTTTTGGTAAATATTTTTCAGTACTTATAATTATGACGATTCTATAAACCTATAAAATAAAAATCTTAAAGTTTTTGTTATTTAAATTGTTCTTAATCACAAAATTTAGCATATTTTATTCATATTATTTACCAAAGTTGAAAATGTTAAGTTTGTCCGAATTTCGAAAAGATCTTATCATTGGATCAATTGGTAGGTTTTATTATTATGTATTAAACTAGGTATTTATTTAAAACTGATTTATGTCTGTAAAATAGTTCGAATAACCATCACGAAAATTGAGATAAATTATTATACAAGAAATACAAGAAGCTTATTATATTGACCTACAGAACGTAACCATTTTCGGCGGTTCCATTCCATAATTATTACGTTAAAATCTTTCATAAATTGACCATTTGTCTAAAGTGACTGGATTTGACCGGTCTCAAAGTTGTATCAACATAACATGTTCTACTGTATATTATTAGTTGCGTATGCAATCATTTTTTAATTTTCGAAATGGTTATTGAATAATTTCACAGACATAAATCAGGCTTTAGAAACAACAGAAATTTTCATGGATAGTTACTAATGGTGTTTTTGATCGAAATTTTATTAAATATAAAGAACCATATACTTTTTCCTATACTGAGTAGGATAATATATTTCCTGATCACATCCATTTTTATGGCGGATTAAGAGTTGATAAATAGGTTCTTTTAATTGAAGATAGAATATCAATTATACTCTAACTGTTTCTAATTTCTTCAGACTCAACTGATTTTGGTCATTATTGCTATACTATCTTTGTTTTAATTTATCATAGGTAATATTTATACTAATTGCAAATGAAACAATACAATTACGACCTGTGTTAAAGATAATATTTAATTTTATGAACGAAATCTCAAATATTGACCTACATTTTTTCGTCTCTTAAATAAAAATTAGATACAAAAAAAAGTATATCACATATGTTGTAGAAATGTGTAAACAAGATTCAAGGTAAAATCGAAGAAACCTGCGTTCACAGAAAAATAAAATACACATTTTTTTAATACTAGAGGTGGGTTGTCACCAGAAAATTATAAGCTAGGTCTTAATATCGCTTAGTAACTTACTTACTTAATTAATGCGATTCAATTGCATAATTCGCATCATTCATTCAAAATAAAGAATGTTTGAAATTTCGGTAAAAATTGTAATTTTAAAATGAAATGTCTTACGATAGACAGTACAATTTCCAATATCTTTAATGGTCCTTATACAAATTCAATGTTTTTAATTTATTTAATAGTTAATATGATCTTGTCAAAATACAACTCAAATTTTGTGTATTCTGGGTTATATTTCTTGAAATATAGTCGCTATTTTAATATTATCGTAGTTCCTCCTAAATGTGTACCAGTTTAGTTACTTTCAATGCATAATTTTCAAACTTAAAATATTTCAAATAAAAAATTATTAATTATTTTCTCCTTTAACAGTATGGCCTGCATACAACGGGAACTTGATGAAATGGGTATAAGCCAAGTTGAAAAACGATATAAATCAAGTGAAAATATAGCGGATATACATCAAAATGGATTAAACACTGCGACACCACATCATCATGCATGCCAAAATCGATGGCCGCCGAATGTTCCACCATTTGGTGCTGGTTTTAATGGTAAACCAAACGGTTGGATGGATGGTTTGCTAGGTTGTATGCGACCAGTATTTTCATCATTTATTGGTAAATCAAATGGAACGGATGTAAGACAAAAATTAGAAGAATGGGAAATACCATTTGAGAGCATTACAAATTTAGAGTGGCTGGGATCTGGGGCTCAAGGAACAGTATTTAGTGGATATTTACGAAATGAAATTGTGGCTGTGAAGAAGGTTCGGGATGTGAAAGAAACAGATATTAAGCATTTAAGAAAATTGGACCATGAAAATATTATTAAATTTAAGTAAGTTTTGTTTGAGATTACATTTAAAAAAAAAAATGCGGAAATAAACATTATATTGCTTTATTTTGTCTATAGGGGTGTATGCACTCAATCACCAGTATTCTGTATTATTATGGAATTTTGTCCATATGGACCCCTACAAAATATTCTCAAAGATGAAAAAGTTGTACAACCGATACGTATTGTATCATGGGCTAAGCAAATAGCAACTGGCATGCAATATTTACATTCACACAAAATCATTCATCGTGATTTAAAAAGTCCAAAGTATGTTTACTTATACCTTCTTTTTAATTTAAAATGAATAAGCATTATTTTATAATAAGATATTTTTGTTGTTCGTTTATTTCACAGTATTTTGATAGGCTTAAACGAAATTGTAAAAATTAGTGATTTCGGAACTAGCCGTGAATGGAATGAGAAAAGTACAAAAATGAGTTTTGCAGGAACTGTATCATGGTAAGTAAAATTTTATAATTATGTATGTATGCATTGATTCTGATTTTATATCGTGCTTAACTTAAATTTATCAGTTAAAATTGGAAACTTATGATCTATATTTCAATATAATGTTATTTTAGGATGGCACCCGAAGTAATAAGAAATGAACCATGTTCAGAAAAAGTTGACATTTGGTCATATGGTGTTGTTCTATGGGAAATGTTAACTTGTGAAATTCCTTATAAAGATGTTGATTCATCAGCTATTATATGGGGTGTTGGTAATAATTCATTACATTTACCAATACCATCTACATGTCCAGAAGGCTTTAAATTAATTGTTAAACTTTGTTGGAGTGTTAAGCCTAGAAATCGTCCACCATTCAAAATTATTCTAAATCATTTGGATATAGCCGGTCCTGAATTGCTAAAAAAATCCGAACAGCAATATTTTGAAACACAAAAATCATGGAAAGAAGAAGTTCGTACGCATATGATGCAAATGACACAAAATGGTACGAATATTCATAAATTTGAACAAGATTTAATACGTAAACGAACAGCTGAATGGAAACATGCTCAAGATATACGTTTGGTATATCAAGAGAAATTGGAAAAAACAAACAAATTATTTAGTGAATTAAGCGATTTAATGTTATATTTGCAAGAGCGAGAACGAGAAATTGCAGAGTAAGTTAAAATACAACATCATTTTCATTCCGCTTAAATTTTGCCTTAGCTCAAAATCATACTAAATTTATTTTATTTATTTATTTATTATTATTTTAGACGAGAGCGAAAATATTTTCCAATTCATAAAATGTCAAAAAGAATGTGCAGTACATTTGGAAAAATGCAAATATACAAACGTAAATTACAGTTAACGAATCCAGGCTATCCTTCAGCCCCAGAACACCAATCGACAACTACAACTACCAGTCCTGAGGTAATTTTTTTTTTTTTTTTGATTTATTAAAAATAACATTTTGTGTATCTCATTTAACACAGAGCCCTATTAAAGCAACACTTTATGCAGAATTAGATGGGTCATCCCATCCAAAATCAGTAGTAGCCGTGCCAACACTAACGCCAACAACAAACACCGCCACCATTGCCACAAATACAATGAATTCAAAAATAGCTGTTCAGAAAAAGATTCGCCATAGACGCACTGGTTCAGCTGGAAATAGTAGCCAATGCTCAGGTGTTTATATGCAAACAACAAAATCAAGTCCAGTACGTGATCGGAGATCACTGAGTGAACCAATGGAACCAAAAAAAATTAAATTGGTTGATACGGAAACACAAACCGATACCATGGACATAAGCGAAACTGATTGCACACCGAGCCCATGTTTGGCTTCTCGTGATATATCTATGTGTTTACGTGAGTCTCCCTCACCACCACTTCCACCCACCATAAAATTAGCAAGAACGATTTCAACAAAAAATTACCGGAAACAAGAACAAGAAATAGAAGCCATCAGTCCAAATAACGGTAACACATCAATGACAACAAGCGATATAACATATCATGATGCTTGCTCTAGCCCAGACGAACAACTTATTAACGATGCCATGAACAGTAATGAACGACTGGATATTCGTGAATGTAGTGATGATGAGAATTTAGAGAAATTAGGACGTAAAGTTAGTGAATTTTTCACCGAAAATCGTTTATCATTACAATCGGATAATGGAAATAATACCACGGTCATTGATGGTGGTCTATTATTTGATGTGATGGCCGCACGACGCAGTTTCATTAGTGTTAATGAAAATGATGAAGTGACCGTTATTAGCCGATGTAATAATTATTCGAATGGAAATGTTAAAGCAATGAACAATTATAATAATATTAAACAAAAAATAAAGGTTAACAATGTCAACGATCACAATTATGATGATGATGATGATGAGTGTTGTGATGACAGTTGGACTGATGAGGAGGGAGAAGATCCAGACTATAATTATTCATTACGTAGAAAAAGGTAATTATTTGAATTGTCATTAAAATTTATAGTTTAATCGATTACAACATTTAAAAAAAAATCAATTTTTCGATAAAAAAAAAATTTAGTTTTGCACGCTTACCAATCGGTCGTGGTGTTCGCGCACGAAAATACAAAACACAAGTAACAAATATACCAAATCATCGACGTTCAGCAACCACAATGTTATCCGATGAGGAAGAAAATACATCTGAATATAGTCATCCGCCATCAAGTGTCCATTCTACATTAGAAAGTAATCCAGACATTTCAAATATTTATAAACAACAGATTAATAAAAACGAGCAAGACCCAACAATAATCAAGAGTGGACCATCAATTGATACGGTTGATATAGCAACGAATAATGTTCAATATGACGATATAAGTGGTGATGAGGATGATGATTTAAGTAGTAGTTCATCTGAAGAATCAGATGATGCTACGACAAATAAAACATTAACAACAGCAACGTCAGAATTACAAGAAAATAGTGTTAAATGTGAATAAGGACTGATACAAATTAATGCGACAAGGACTAATTTTTGTCTTATTTAGGTATTAATAATATTTAATATTTGTTATTATTCCGTTTTTAGTATCGACTAAATTAATTTGTTTATACTATATATATTTTTTTTTCTCTTTTTTGAATTATGAATTTGAAGTTTCCTAAACTCACATTATAATTATAAAGTTTCTTTTTTCTGATATAATGAAATTTTGTTAAATTATCGAGAAAAAAAAATGGAAATGCGCAAAATAATTGCTAATTGAACAGTTCGAGAAAAATTAAAATTTGTTTGGAATAAACAAAACAAAGCGAAAGAACGCTAAAGAAATTCTTGACATAAACTCTCTATAAAATTAATTAAACATCTACAAAATTATTATATATATTTATGTCAACGTTTTCACTAAAATCAAAAAGCCAAAACATATATTTGTAATTTGTTTGGATTCCTTGAAAAATATATCTATTATAATATAATATCTTTATCCACATATTTAAAGAATATGAATAAGCTTTAAATGAAAAAAGCAATTTATTATTAATGCAATTAGACAAAGAATTTCTAAAAGGTACTTAAAGAATATTCGCATTATATTGAAATCAATACACTGATCATGGACCGTATATGTTTTTGTAATAAGAAATAGTTAGTTTTCAATTTAACCACAATTTGCAAAATTTTAGCGAAAGAAAACACGATTTTTGAATTAATATAAAATTAAATTCTCTAAAACTAAATAAAAGTACTAAAAAATTAAAAGAATTTGATATGATTTTGAATTTTGGATTTTACATTCAATCCGCAAATTTAATTAATTAATTGATTACTCAAAAATTATTTCTTTTTAAACTTTGACTAATTTTTAACTCATTCCAGAAAATGGTTCAAAGAAAAGAATAATATTTGAGTAGTTTACTAGTTTTATTTGATCTTTGATTGTTTAACTACTAAAATATATATCAATCTTATTTTTTTTGCTCTTGTATTATGAGTTCAATGACCTGCATTTTAAATTTATTAAATTTAATGAACTATGAATAAAACTTCATTCTTATTTAAAAAAAAGTGATTCATTCGGACAGATTATGCGATTTTCTTTTTCAACTCATTGTCCTCTAATGATTTCTAACTAAATCTATTTCAATCATATAACGAACAATAGACATGATCAATGCGAATATATATCCTAATGTTTAAATAAAGAATTAATAAAAAAAATATTCTCAATGTTTGTAAATTCAAAATTATAAATTAAGTGCTTTATAACAAATAATACTTGATTTTCGTCTTTGGTACATCTTTCAAAAAAAAAAAAGAAGAAAAAAAGAAGAAGGATAATAATAATAATATTAACAAATATATTTAAAAATTCTAATCAAATAAATAATATTTAAAATTATAGTTCAACTTTACGTACCTCTAACAAAAAAAAATAAAATAAAAAAATAACTTTATTATACAAAATTCAAAATTGTATTATATTAATTTAATTTAATAAATAATAAAAAAAAAATTGTTTATATAGGATTGAATTGAAAACCCATTTATTTTCTATTATCCATTCCAAGTAATAATTCATAAAAAATAAACGCATAAATATGAGTTCAAAATTATTTATTTAATTTGATTAATTCACATGACATTTTCATTTGTTTTACAAAATATGTGAAAGACGCAATATTAAACTGATTTTTTTTTCTTTTATTTATTAATGAAACTTTTCGATTAACTAAACTGTTTGCATTCCATATTAGTTTGATAAAAAAAAAATAAAAAATAAAACAAAAAAGTTATTAGTGCCTATAAAAAAAAATGTACATTTTCAAAAGAAAAAAAACTGCTATGCCTTTCCTCATACACAAATGAAAATAAATTACAAATAGAAATGGGAATTCGGACATGAAAAATCGTTTTTTTTTTTATTCAAATTTAACGAATATGTGTTTTTTGTTAGAGCTTTTATTAATATTATTTTCATAGGCCTATATGCACTTCAAATAAAATGAAATAATATTTTTAAAAAATATGACTAGCAACAGTCAATGAAAAAACTTAAAATGATTCAGTGAAAAAGAAAAGTTAATTAGTTAAAGAGTCGATTAGTTATTTATACTACTAATAAAAATTGCAATATATTTTTATAAAAAATTAATAATAATAATCATTTTCACTGATCAAAATCAATTTTATATTTATATGTAGTACTAATAGTTCCCAAAGATCATTTTAATTTTTTCACTGACCGTTTTTTAATTGTTTACTGCTATTTGAAATACCACCCAATAAAAAAACTTTACAAAATTTTCATTTAACTTGAAGCTTGTGTAAAATAGTAGAAAAATTAAACAATAACTTTCAATTCGATTTTTTGCTATGCATTTCTTTAATTTTAAGATACTGTTTTACTAAAATCAAAACATAGCATTTCCATCAATTCAAAATAATTGATACCCAAATGTTTGCACTGAGCAAAGAATTGAAATTTTATATTAGAAATATAGCTACTGGAAATGCGAATAATTATGACGGCATTAATTATCAAAATGAATTTTGAATATTTTAACGATCAATTTTGTCTGAGATAGTATTTTCATGTTCGAATTATGTGCATATAATTATTTCCCATAACAATAAAACTATTTTGATATAAAAAAAAAGAAGTAAAATAAATAACAATAGTTTAAATTAAAAAAAAATATATGATTGAGTTGTGATTGAAAGTATTGAAAATAACGTGAAATATAACATTATTAATGAAAAATATACATTCCATCATGATCTGCTATTAAGCGAGGCTTGTATGCATAAACAGGCTAAACTATTTTTAGTCTATTGATTTTATTTTTTGTTTTGTTTTGTTTTTTTGTTTTGTTTTTTTTTTTCTATTTTTAGTCAAAATATGAAATTAAGTGTTTACGTATTTAATATTACACATAAAAGTAAGCCTAAGTATAGATTTACATTTTACAGTCTGAAATAAATTTAAAACAAAGAAATAATAATACTAGACAAATAAGTTAATTTATTTTGCACCGTTTTACTTTTATGGCAAATGAAATATACTCAAGGAAATTGCCGAATTATTTGGGTAATTCTTTTAATTGCTATATTTTTTAATTGGCGTTCATTTAACATTAATTAATTAATTATTATAATTTTTCACTAATATGATTAATAATTTTTCATTACTTTATCATAATTTTATTTGAAATGTAGCAATTAAAATGTTTACAAATATTTGTTAAACTAATTTTTTGCAAAATCGACAAGATCCAAGATTTTCCTTTGCAACATTTTAATCGCGTAAAAATCCATAAGAACAAAAATAAAACTGTTTTTTTTTTTTTTTTAATAACACTAACACACGTTATTATGAAAAGGGAAAGCGTTATTGTTATAATCATATTTAAATTTTATTAATTTACAAATCATAACAATTTTCGTTAGTCAATTTTATCATCGTTTACGTCCAATATGTTTGTGTTATTAGTATTTAGGTTTATTATTATTTAATTATATATGATTTATTTTATTATAATCACACGAGAAATAATTGATGCACATATTTTATAAATGTGCAGCTGAATTATTTCTTCGAGCAACGAAAAAATATTTATACGTTCTCATTTTGGTTTTTTTTTTTTTTTTTAATTTTTGTTCACTTAATTATAGATATGGTTTTTTTTTAATTATTTATTATTTTGTTTGTCTGTTTTTCAACTATTTTTAAGAATTATTCGCTACTACCTGTCTGCTATAAGATAAAGCAGTTCTTATTTTTATGTAAGATTAATTCTAAACACTAAAATTTAAATAATATTAAATATTTCATGTATGCAACATATTGTATTTTAGGTATTTTAGAACTTTTTCTAGATACTCAGCATTGAATGAAAGCAAACGAAGAACATATTAATAACTCTACTCTATTATTTGCTCTGTATGTATTTAAGCATTATTTTTTTTATACTGTACAAGTAATTAAAATCTACTGTCGGGCTTTTTTACTGATTGATCCCAATATTATTAAATTCGATTAATGGAAATAATTTCTTTTGAACATTTTAAATGAGTCAAGTAATAACCATTATTAATTAACTATTTTTATCATTTTTCAAATGTTCTGTTCTGTGTTTTTGTTTGTGAAACAAAACAGCCATTGAATCTGAATAATGCAAGCGTTATGTACTTGAAATATACAATAAATAAATTAATTACAAACAGATCAAAACTATAAAATAATTTAGGTGTAGAGTTTAGGATAAAAACATAAGTAAAAGAATCTAGAAATAAGTACAAAGATTTGAAGTTAATGAAAATAACATTTGTTAGAAGAATAAAAATAAATACAAAATACAACTAAAATATTTACAAAATTGTATTTTTGAAAATATTTTGCAAAACTAATTTTTGATTCGTATTATATTTGTTAATGGTTTTAATTTCAAAATTTTGACAAATTAAAATTTTGGGTGCCATTATGTGTAAAATAGCAATATTTATCTAAAAAAAAAAAAAACAAAAAAAACAAAAGGAAAATAAATGAAGATAATAAATTTAAAAAAAAAAAAAAAATAAAATAAAATAATAAAAACTTTTGTCGTCATAATTTTTTCTTCTTGTTTTCTTTTGAAAAGAGCAAATTTGTTTTATAATACTCAATTACTTATTGACAAAAAAAAATATGCAGAAACGATTAAATTATAGTTTAACATAAACGAAATGAATAATTGTTTGTACAGAAAATAATAAAAAAAAATTGTAAGAATAACATTAGGATAACAAGCTGGACATAATACTTACACAATTATAGACTTACTCATTCATACACAATTTAAACATTTCCATTGATGTTATAATTTGAAATTGTTTTTTTTTACAGTAAATTTAGAATAATTATAAAGAAAAAAGACAAAAAATAACTAATATTAAATATTTAAAAATAAGAAAAATATTTTAGAATTTAAGGCAATCAAATACAAAAATAAATGCATAAGTACATTTAAAGAATAAACAACTGTTGTTTTATTTTACTTCATTTTTGATTCGCTGGACGGATTTTAGTGATTGTAATATTTTATTTTATTTTACGACCCGACAATCCAAGAACGTCCAAGACCGAACAATAAGCCTATATATTTAATAAGCCTATATATTTTTGACAATCATTAAAATCCCTTAGAATAATTGACATGAGCATGATTTTATTTCATATATGTATTTTTTTGATGAGAAAAACGAGCGGAACGAGAATTAATTGAAAGGATTATTATTTTTCTCTGCTTATATATGAAATTAATACTCGCAAAAATGAAGTTCTGTACCAATCTAATTGGTAGCTAGTTTTTTTCGTAACACAAATGTTTAGATGAGAATAGTTTTATTATGCGTAGCAGAGAATACATAATTTGTGTAGCTAACGCACACTAACCACAGTCTGCAGTTCCTTAATTATTGTTATTACATGTGAAACTTAATCAAAGCACCGCAACATTTGCATAGTTTATGAAAATTTAATAGCAGCTTCAATTAAATTGCTAAAGCCCGTATTATATTCGTTGAATTATGCAACGAATGCAACGACTTAGCTAGACTTTGACATATTTTATATGAAGAAACTGTCAAAGTCTACCCAAGTCATTGCATTCGAATATAATTCAAGCTTAAGATTTTAAAACTTAGGCTCCTGATAAGTTGATATTTTAAGAATAAATACTATGCGTAATAATTAATAGATCGCATTTATATAAAGGACCATTTAAACCCCTCCGGCGGTCGCTTTCATGCAATTCAGTATCAGATTCAGAATATTTTGAAACGTCTGTATGTAAGTAGCTGGAACCAAAATTAGACGCCTGGTAGACTACGCAGGCTAAGAGACTGTAAGCAAACAGCCGTAGTAAAAACTAGGTGTAAGGTTTGACAGAAAGACAAATATGTGACAGCGCACATATTTTGTTTATGTTACTTTGAAAAATTTAAGGTTAATACCAAACAATTTAAAAAATTTGTGATTATTTTCAAATTCATAAATAAATAAATAATTAAAATAGTGATAATAATTATTATTATATTATGGCTTCTATTGATACCTCAACAACCGCATTCAATTACATAAATGCATACGAAATCAATAACATTCATACGGACATTGTTTTTCATAAATTCACTAACAAATATATGCTAATAATAACGCAATATGAAAAATTAAATAATGTGTTTGTAGCCTGCCATGATATTGCATTTAACGGTGTTATTCAAAATCAATGTTTAAATGTGAAACATTATTTTGGTAAAGCAGACGATGAAATTGAATGTGCAATTCAATATTTGGTGTCAAAATTGAAATTGAATAAAAGCGGCCAGAATTTAGATATTGTCATTTGTTTGGGTTTGAAAGAATATAATCGCACAGTATTGAAAGCAATTGAAGATGTGCTTTCGACGATTAATGCATAAATTAAAATTATTATAGATATATAAATATTAATTTTATATTGCAAATAAAATCTATTTTGAAATATGTACTTTAATTGTTTTATTTCTAAATTTATTTAAATTAATTAATATTAAACTGTAACAGAATGAATAATACAATTCAATGTAACGTTTTCTCGAATTGAAAATAATATAGTGAATATCTCGTCCTGAATAATACTTCCACTCATTCGAATATTCTGAAACTGAAGAAATTGGTATTATTTAATAAATCAGAGTAGCAAAAATAATTTCAGAAATATTTAACATTTAAACGATACAAATTTGCACAAATCGCATTCATTGCCTGATACAATAAGTACAATTACTTAAATATATTTACCTGATTACTGCTAAAGCACATCGCTAATTGTTTTGTATCGACTCTGCACGAAATCTCCTCCAAATTATCTGGATTATTTGCTTTCTCAACTAACAAATTATAATAGCGACTGGCAACCATTACTGAATCCGTTTCAACTATAAAAGAAAGATCACCGTTGAGACTGCAACATATTGTTAACGTAGGTGATAAGTTTTTCATTTTATCGCACAGGCTTCGCAACGATCGTAAAGTGGGCATTGTCATAGTTGTCTAAAAAATAAAATCTGAAAAAATTATTAAAGCGTTGTAACAAATGACAATTATTTACGTGAAATG
Organism: Catotricha subobsoleta; assembly: GCA_011634745.2. Lineage (NCBI taxonomy): Eukaryota > Metazoa > Arthropoda > Insecta > Diptera > Cecidomyiidae > Catotricha > Catotricha subobsoleta. The sequence continues at coordinate 17,106 of JAABKK020003952.1, forward strand.
AAGGTAATTCCGGTGTAAGATAATCGGACCAGTCTGTCGTGGGTATAATAGTAACAGGAACATCGTGAACTATTCGTCTGGAATTTGCAGTAGTTGCTGAAGGCTACACAAATTGCAGTTTAGTTTTAGGTATTGTATTACTTAATATTTAATCAAATTTAACTAACCACGTCTATATCTACTGTTAAGCAAGGAAATTGCTTTTTCGTTAATTTGATTTTAACATTTTTCACATGATTTTTAAGCATAACTAAGGCGCCTGCTAATTTTGCTACAAACCAAAATATTTTTTTTCAAAGAGTTAAGAAGTAAAGTTCAAAACCAGAATTTAATTGAGTATTTACTTGGATTTAATGACAAACAAATACCATTATGTTGTTCGTCTACACCGTCCATTATGTATTGTGAAAAAAAGTCATTACTACCAATTTCAGCCCATATTATTGGCACGCTATGCATCGAACTTCCGTCGCTTATCAATGATATATGGGCTGGTTTTATATTTAAAACGGCTTCTTTAGCCAACTTTGAAAAGGTAACGATGAGATCTTGTGATTAAAGATTTAAAATAATGATAATGATTTAAATTAATATCATTTATGTTACTCAAATAATATTTAATTGATGTATAAACCAATTTTATTTGCTTCTGAACAGAATTATTACTTAAATATCATTGGTTTAGTCTCATTCAATTTCGGCTGTATGATATAACTTACTATTAAAATCCTTCATACATGTTTGATCAGTCATAATCGCCTTAAATTTCATTTTGAATCAATTTTGTTTCGTGATTTTAAAATAGACACTTGATGTTATTCTTTAGCACATTAGATGCAAGAAAAAAAACTCTTATTGATTTGCTGATAATTGTAATTCAAATCAAATAAATAAGAAAACAAACAAACCAAGTCGGCTATGTACATTTTTTTAGGTTAGGTATATGAACAATAATGAACTTATTATGCATATGGCCATGTAGTAAACAAATGAAAATTTCAGTTTGTTTTTTTTTTTTTATCGATATCATTCAGTTAAGTTTCGTTCACATGAAATAGGTAAAGTAAATATCAATTGGATCTAATTTATTTAATATTTTTCTAAATAACTAATAATTTATTATTTATTTATTTTTTTGCTTTTATTCAATGCTATAGTGTATAGATGGCACATTTTTTCATGCATTAAATGTTGGAATGGTAACTTAATTTAACAATGAACTCGAATATTTTTCTGGAAATTTATGATTCGCTACTATTCCCCCGACATTTTTGAGGGATAAGTCAGTCAATGTTTGAGGGGAAATTTGTCTGGGAATGAGTAATGGCACCGACTTACACCGCTGCTACAATGCAAGCATTCGTTTTGATGTCGCAAAACTTGAAAGAGAGAAAAAAAAGTTCACGCATTTTTGTATAGCACCATTTCATTCGCACACCTCAACAACTTGAAGAAAAGTTAACATCGTGCTAACTTTATGTTGCTTTCAATTTATCTTTGTGCGAATGAAATGGTGCTATACAAAAATACGTGAACTTTTTTTTTTTTCTTTCAAGTTTTGCGACATCAAAACAAATGTTTGCATTGTAGCAGCGGTGTTAGGCTTATCCAATTAATATAATGGGAACATTACTCCACAACTCTCTTTACTGTTGGATTTTATTTTTATGCCATTTTCATTATAAGAATTTTCTTGAATCCACTTGTGACATCTATCTATCACTTCATAGCTCTCCTCAAATTGAGGACACATAGAATATTATTTAATTAACCGATTCTTGATTTTTATCATTTAATAGATTTGGACGTGCTACATAAGACGACTTACTAATGTTTATTATCATTAAACTTTTCCTATTTTCCAACCATGTATAGTAGCCATAGATATTCTATATTTTAGTGATATAAAGAAACACTTTTCCAAAAGCCTCCTAAGATGTTACGAATGGTTTTTTTTTTTAATAATTAAACTACATTCCAAGTAACTAAATATTCTTTTTATTAATTTTACTTGAAAAACCTTGAAAATTCAGCAAATATTTTTACACCCACACACACTTTAAATAATTTTTTTATTCCCATTTAAAAATTTCTTTATGGAAATAACCGAATGAATGAAAACAATCAGAAATGACTCATACAGTTATTTAAAAATTTAAACGAGTAAAAATGTTAACGTGAATTAAAAGTATCGATAAGATACATTTGACATTTCACTATCCATCTTGATTTTAAATTCTTTGATTGCTGCTTTTACGAATATTTTGTCTGGGGGGCACGCGTTCTTTTTAGAAAAATTTAATTGTCAACATTTATAAACTTTTCCGATAGATTTTCACAATAAAAATCCAATTAAAACAGTTTATTGTCGAAATAATCTGTGCAAAGATCTAAATAAATATAATAAAAGTGATTGTGGAATGTAAAATATTAATGTGATTGAATGTGAGATGACGACTATAATGGAACGGTAAGTACAAAAAGAAATCATTTTTTAACGTTCTACCATTTTGGCTGTTATTTTCTGTTGATATCAATTTACTACCATTTGATAATTATGAAAAAGAAAACTATATATTTTTCAAAAAAAAAATTTGAATTCTATGAAAAAATTCGGATTTATTAACCGCATAACTTATTTGTTCGTTATTTGGAAATTAATTCGTTTTATATTGAAAAATGTCAAAAAATTATGATTATTAGTAACGATAATCGTATCGTAGATTTGTCGTAAATGAATAAAAAAAAAAAAAAAAACATTACGTAGATATTGAATGTTGTTTAATGTAAAATATGGGCGGATTTTGTTGTGGTATTTGATTATCGTTCGTTAGATGTTTTCTTAATGGATATTTTCAAGGTTCTATTAAATTTGAATTTTTTCTTGCCTTGTTGCGTCATCCAACAGTAATCGGTCACATTTTTTTTATGCAAATTTCACTTTTTGAATAATTTCCAATACCTCTTTAAATTTGAAAAAACGAAAAAGAAAAGAAACGGTGTTAAATTTGGTGTAAAATGAATAACGAACATTGCTTTTTGAACATATTATTCGATTATTAAATATTATGCGATACTTATATTTAATTTGAATCAACGTTTATTTCGAAAATAAATGCATAATACTGAAATATATTTGATTATTATGTGTATATACAGCATTTTAATTTCATTACGAGAATCCAAATAGAAAAATAAATGAATATTATTAATATAATCAATTATTATTTATTTAATTTAAATGTTTAAATGTGATTCAGAGTAAAACTGCATTTTTAAAAACAATCAGTATACAATATAGTTATGTGATGTAATATTTTATATGCTTTAAAATTGAATATGTTTAACTATTACGAATTTGTAAATATGTAATTGTATCTCTAGACTCTTATTCTTCGATTATATGAATTAACTTCAGAGCTGCTATAACGTGCTTTTAAGTAAATCTATCTATTCCTTAAGGATTCTACGATTGATTTTTCAGATAAACACGAAGATACAACAAATATCATGTGAAGCGCTATTTTTTTTTCCTTTTTTGATTTTTTGTTGGTCTTTTAATTTTATTTTCATTCAATATAAAGTACTCCTACGGAAATTATGTTTTGGGTATCGAGATATGAGATATCTACATTAAACTTGTCATTATCGCAAGTCTCTCTTTTCCTTCTCTTTTATTTTTCAGACAGATTTTTAACCTATATTGATATTATTTAATTAATGCGGATACAATCTGCTCGTTTCCTATAATTTATTCAACAATTTTGAATGTAAATATCCAAAATTTAAAAAAAGCTGGTCAATGCCGGTAGAAAAAACGATATATATCATAATTATCATATATTTATTCATATTTCACTTAATGTCTGCTTTAAAAATGTATGTGATCGTAAAGGTTAAGCACAAGCTTTTGTTTTGGGAGGGGTTGAAGGGGGATTAAATTTGAAAAAGTTACGCACTTCTTAGGATTTTTTTTTCTTCGTACGAACGGTATGCAAATCGGAATTTGGAAAAGTGAAAAAAGATACTATTTCTCCAAAACATCGCGCTGTATGCAAATCGTATTTTGGAAATGAAAGTAGGGTAGTTTTTTCAATCTTAAGAAAGGTACTATTTTATTTAAAATCGAGGTAGGGTAATACTCTGAAACTTAAAATGAGCCATCTACCCAATCTTTAGATATAAGCAAAAAGATCAAAAAAATTGACTTTAAGTCGCTAAAACCCCAGAAGGAGGTTTCCTAGAGCTTTGCTAATATTCGATTAAAATGACTCCGATTGATCACACTTTCATGTGGTATACATTTCTGGACAGTTACTAGAAGTACATATACAAATTAATTAAAAAATGAACACAGAAAGTACGCAGCACAAAAGGTATTTTTTTGTACGTATGGAAGAATTTCTATGATTTGACCCACCCCATTGGATACAGATTTAGGATGAAAAAAAACGTATATCAAAATATATAGGTTTTGGTTTTGTATGGTTTTGGTTTTCGGTTCGTAAAATTAAAAAAAAAATTTTTTTGAAGAAACCATAAAATAGTTTTTTTTATAATTTGGCATTTTCAATCCTGAGAAAAAGCAAAATGAAAGTGAGCAAAAATAAAAAATTATGATCCCTATATTTAACTATAGAATGATGATGGGGACATCATTCATTCACACTAATAATAATAGGCTATTTAAAATATTTATTAAGCAAATTTTTTACATTGTTCTTTTTTTAAATATTGGGACACTTTGATAAAGTTGTGGAAAAATGAGCTACTTGAAACATATTTTTTTGTAAACAAACTTTAGGAAAAAATCGAGTTTATTAATTAATAAATTTTCTAAAATAGTTAATTATCTTTTCTTTTAATTGGATTTACTTCTTTAATGTTTTCTTAATCGGTCTTATCCCATACCACACCGGTTAAAAAATAAAACACACGCTTCTTAACCACTTTAGTTTCATGCGACGATTCGAACATGTACCATGCTCTTCCTCAGGCATATAAAATAGTGTTCAATACATCTAATTATTTTAATTGAAAATTGATGTATTTACATATAATTGCATTTGGAGCAGATAAACTGTGAAAATGGCTCTTTTATTTTTCATACAAATTGGTTGGTTCGAGATATATTTGTTTGCGACAAGCCCAAATAATGAAAGAAATTTAAAATAATGCATCCTCTATTAGTTTGAATCACAGACACTACTATTATGCAAGTACACAAATTTTCAATTGAACTAAATACATATTAATCATATGAAAATCATACAAAATAATTAATTTGTACACGAATTAAACATTAAACTATATATTAGTTATGTATTAGTAAACCACAAATATTTACTTATAAACTGATATTATTAAGCTTTAATAGTAATATATATTCACGATAAAAACTTATAAGACCACTACTGATTTGATTCAAAGCATTTCCAATAAAACAGGTCAAATATGTCAGACATTACATCATGTATACACTATGTATTCATAGTGTTATGTCAATATAATGCGTCGTGTAAAAGATATGTAAATATTCGGTATAGACTGTGTTTACATAGTTTACATGACAAGTGTCAGACGTGGTTTTTTAGAATTTTTAATTTAAAACCACAGCTACTTGATAATATGAAAATTATTTGGACAGCATTGTACATTTGGAAAATTTCAACAAACTGCTAAAATCTCAGTGAAACAAATAAAGAAATTTCTCAAAATTTTCCCAATTTAAGTATAAATACGATATTTAGATTTGTACGTTATATAATTCAAGCAATCTAATTAAAAGAGAAAACAAGTCGTCACATTTGCTTAATTTAAATATTACACATATCATTTACCATAATATATAAAAACGTGAACATTAATATGTACTAAATATGTCTAGAATCAGCCCCGGAACAACCGAATTCCACTACTGTTAACTCAAAAGAAAGATGACTTTTAATTAATATCTTCAAAACAAATGCTTTTTAATGAAACTTTAAAAAAATGAAGTAAAAATAATTTAAATATAAAATGTTTGTCAGAGCTTATTTTTGCATAATCTTATCACACATAGCTCGGTCTATTGTTAGAGCAAAAGATGTATTGAGCCGAAATCATTTCTATTATTACAATTGCCTATCAGAAAATGAGAGCATATGGATCAAAATAAAGTTAAAAAAAAGAATGAAAAAAAAAAATTAAGAAAAAATGTAAGCATATTTTGCTTTGTTTGCGCAATGGACTTGGTCATATCTGATTTTCCTTGTTCAAAATAATTTGAATATAAAGATAAATGCGCGGTGCTATGCATTAAATCTATTTAAATATTAGGGATCCCTCCATTTCATGCGTGACATTCACATAGGTTCTATCTTATTATTTTCGTTTGTTTTTTTTTTCTCACATGTACACACCATACAGGTCACATTCGAATGAAAAATATAATAATATATTGCCGGAAATCTCTTGATGGTTTTTGATGGTTGTTGAAGCAAAATAATGGAAAAAAAATGTTTTACTGAAGACCTTAACAAAAGTAACTAAAGAATACATGTAAAGAAAATTAAGGATTGGTTTGTTATTATTTAGCTGGCCTATAGATTTTTATTCAATCTCCGTACAGCGCCGTATTTTTACATTTGTTTTTATTATTATAGAGTAGCTCAACTATAAAATATTCTTTATCATTTTCTTTAATTATAATTCATTTTCATTCGACCATGGAGTCACAGGCTAATTGACAATGTTCTATCGAATAAAAAAAAAACACAGTGTTTAATATTTATGTCGTGCAGTGTTTAATGTTCAGTTAGTCCCTTCTTTTTATTTTATTATGTTACTTTTTGATTACAATGAAGAAGACAACCACATAGACGATTCAAAATGTATATAACACATAAATTACGCTAACTTAATTATGAATGAGGCATGACCTCATTTTCTCGTTTATTAAGAGGAACCAATTTTTTTATTTTTATTTTCTGTAATTGAGATCTAAATAAATAATCTACATTTTGGCCTACTAACATTTTAAATCTAGAAAATTATTTTATAATAATCTTTAGCGTTGATAATCAAAATATTTGCACGAGAGATAAGCACATTTTACTTTTATTTTGTCAGCAATTTTTTAATCAAGGCTTCCATTTAAGTATATTTTGTGTAAAATGATAAAGGAATATTTGACGAATGTATCATAATTTGTATTATGAAATACATTTGTGTAAAAGTTAAAGTTTTTTTTTTCTCTAAGAATTTTTCGATACCAAGTATCGAAGCTCTTCTTATTCAGACATTATTAATCCACTGTATAATAGATCTTTCTATATAATTTTAACTTGTGTCAATCGTAGCCATCACCATGTTTGACTTAAATCATCATTTCTGCAATGTAATCTGGCACAATCAATAACAAAAAGTTAGACATAAGCAAACAAAAAAACAATAAAAACATACAAACAGTTTACTTAGGCCTATAAATCGTTATTCTGTTTGATAGAAATCGGAATTTTTGAATATAATTCATTCAGATGTCGAGAATGCAATTCTCACTCTATTCTGTGAAAATTGTATGAAGAACGATAATTATAATATGTAAACTGAAATTAGAAAAAAATTATTCACAGCAAAAACAACAACAAATATTTCTTACTCTAGACAATGCACTAAATATATATGCTAATTATCATTTAAAATAATGTGAGATTCGTATTTCACAAAAAAAGAAAGGGAGCTAGAAATTAATAAAATACAGGGGCTATAAAAGTAATAATTATTCATCGCAATTTTTTTTCTATTTGCCATTGTGTTCTTGCTAAAAGCATGTCCAACATAATTAAAATTGTTTTTTTCTTTCTTACTTTTGCTTTTTTAAATGTTCAGAACATTTTTATGGTATGTTGATTACATGTTATATGGACGATGCATAGGATATATGATCCCATACGCAATATAAACATATATCATTATTATTCCTTATTATTATTATTATTATTTTTTTTTATTTTACTTTTTCTTTATTATTAGAATATTTTTAAAACCTCTGTTTATTTAATTCATACAATTTACCCCTCTTCATCATATTGTAACACGTGTATTACGTGAATAAAATGTTAAAATGTTATAAAAGAAAAATGAAAAACTAGTGAGTTTGCAGAAGGTAAAGTTACGACTCTACAAATAAAAAAAATAAATAAAATAAAACTAAAACTAAAAAATAGGGAAAAAATATTTATAAATTCACAAAATGATGAAGATCGACCGACCCCAATATTTCTCAAGGCATATATCTTAAGACTTGTGTATTTAAAATTATTGTGTATGCTCCCGGTACCGATATGCATATGCAATGCATTATATATATATCTATCCACATATATATAGTTTTCTAATAGGTGTGCGGTTGTACTGTCTGCGTATGTGTGCGAATGTTATTTCATGGATTTCATGGCTCTAACATCTGCCCCTATATTTTTGAGGTCGATCACTTACTATTTATATATTAGGTACGATGAGTACGGGGCCGGCATACCCATAAATGACATAAAAGTTTTTTTTTTTCTGTTTTCACCAGTGTGTGTGCGTAAGATAATAAAAAAAAAAAAAACAAAGAAATTAAATAATTATAATTGTTTAGTTGTTGTTTTTATAATTTTATCAACATTTTCATCATCTTTATATAACTTAAGTATAGAAATACATTTCTTTTTTTTAAATAAGAATTTTAAAATAGGTTTTTTCTTACATGACTCAAGAAAAATTATTTCACAAATGGAATAGGAACATTTTTTGTTGCCGAAGCAATATTTTATAGTTTTTAGTATTTGAAGATATATATATTGTCAGATATAGGATTTTTTTTTGTTCTTATCTATATGCATTTAGTTCATCGGTTTGTAATAATCTTTATTTAATATGGTCAATATTTTTTTATTTTTCTTGTAATCTTTATATCCATTCTTAATAATTTTTATTTAATTGAAAACTCACATAAGGCGACATAAAAAAAATGATTTCTTATCTTCAAATAATATATTATTGCTAGCGACAGACAAAAAAGATATTTTCGATTAACGGATGTGGATTAAACTCAATTGATGATAATTTTAGATTTTTTATTTATTTGACGAAAACAAATCACCAATTTAACTTAATCCACTTCCATTAATCTAGAAAATATTGTTCATCTGTCGCTAGCATTAATATTTTAAGCTCTTTACCACATTTTATGAAATTTAAATGTAATTTAACTAGAATTAATTTATTGGCATAAAGTTTTTATAAATAATCTCTTAATAAATCTCACCGTATTGACGAAATTATGCATATTAATTACTCCACATTTGAAACTAGATAAATTGCATTTTTCTTGAATTTAGCAAAAAAAACAAAAACAAAATAGAATTGAAATATTTTTATAAGATCAAGATGTTTATAAAATCCACCAAAATTCTTTCTCCTTATTTTCTTGTACTTGTAATTTTCTTGTACTGAAATTTTAAAATCACTATACCTTTTGTTAATTTTACAATGGCCAAAGTAAAGTAAAGCAAAAAAAAAAAAAAAGAATAAAAAAAAGGAATATAAAATATAATTAATTTATTATTATAATATTTATTAAATTTCCAACATATGTTTAAGCCAGCTGCAATCATGTACAATTTTACGTGCATATTCATGCAGACACAGGCACAATATATATTATACATATCATTTTAACATAAATATTCTTCTGTCTATAATTGTAGTAGTTTTATAGTACGCGTCTAACCCAACAACAAGTCGAGAAATGATAATAATATTCTTTTTGTATATGAACAAAATATAAATAAAAATATTTCCCATTAAAGATACCTTCTCTTCTACAGCTCAACCACCTCAATGTTCTAAATAGATCGTTTGATTGTACAATTGTACACAGACGCAATATTAAAAGAGGGTCTCTACATTTTGAATGTATGCACAACATTTAGCTCATTGCCTATATACCATTATGAATATACATTATACACGAATACAGTTTTTTTTTCTTTTTTTCTATAGGTCTCTCTATACTTACTTTTAATTCAATATGCCGCTGCACAAGGTGGCAGTACCTGGCTACATTTTCAAGTCAGGACATTGTATTGTTGATGGGTATATACTTGTGTGTACGGTACACTCGAATCGGTTTACGAACAGATAAAATATACAACAAAGACTGAGACCTACTTACTAATACTATTTCAACTAGAAATTTTTATTATATTTTTTCATTTTTGTAAATCTTTAGGGTAAATAGTTTTATTGATCCCTCCAGTTTAGTCGATTATAGAATCTTATGCGCGCTCGTTGCAGATACCGTAATGATAATTTGTTATTTTCAATGGATGCACATAGAGGAATAAAAATGGATTAATTATTGATATACGGTTTTCATTAGAAATTTAATTTTGCCATAAAGTAAACGTAAAATTAATAAGTTACAAATTAAAAGCAGCATATACAAAAAAAAAACTATGGTTTTCAAAAAATTAACTTTTAAGAATAAAAGATAGTGTGTATGCAGAAAATGAGTTATAATATTAATTCGTCAACCATAGATTTTTCAAAACTGTGAGTGAAAATGTGTGTGTGTGTTTGTGTATAATGATTTTATTTATGAGTACATATTTATAATTTTTGAAGGTTTTTGTAGAACGGTTTAAATTTTAAATATTTTTAACAATTAATTTTTAACAATTAATATTATTAGTTTCATTTTTATCGGTTAATCACTATCGAATCAACATAATAATCATTTTATTAAAATTTATCGTAATGAGATAATGAGATATTCTTTATTTGTCTATTTCTTTTTTTATTTACTACGAGGATCACACTCAACTCAACGCTGAACTTATGCATAAATATATTCAAATTGAATGAACACATAGAGGGGTTAAAAATAATTTTCGGACTGAACAAAATTTAACATACGCGAATTTCGCCTAATATGAAATTAGCGTACATATGCATGATAGACGAACGTTATTTTTTATTTAAATGATGGTTCAGTGATCTTGACAATTTTTATTTTCAATCGCAAGCAGTTCAATTCAATTAAGCTTGAGCTAAATATAAATGTTAGGTCGTTTTTGGTTACAATAATTATTTTAAATTTTGGTTTGTACTTTCTTAGCAAATTTCTAGAAAAAATTATATTATTGAAATTATTAGTATTGTTAGAATTTATTTTAACCTTTTGTCGATTGCTATTAAATAAAAAAGGAAAAAAATCGTTTTTATTGTTTTAATTTTTTTAAAGCGGAAGAAAAGTTTTTTTTTTGAAGTTATTTAAGTGGAAAACTTCAGAAATCCATATCCGCGAATTTTGGTTTCTACTACTATAATAATTTAAATACCTGGTTGTGGTTTTATATTAAATAAAATCACGACGGATTCTCAAGTCCGAACTTATATTCGGAAATCAGTTCGCTAAACGGTGAACTTACTAATTAAATATCCACATTTTCAACATAATCCTAAATATAATGAATAAATCCATTTAATTGATTACGAAATTTATATATTTCTTAATTTAGATATGGATACGATGATGATGAATCGGCAGCGGAAGATGAATTGTCAGAATTATCCGACAATGGTTTAGGAGATGACGATAGTTTAGGAAAAAATAAATCATTAAATAAAACGAGATGGACAAAACATGAAGATGCTGCTTTAAAATCTCTAGTGGATCAATATGGCGAAAGATGGGACAGCATAGCGCGATATTTAAAAGATCGAACTGATGTGCAATGTCAACAACGTTGGACGAAGGTAGTTAATCCAGAGTTGATTAAAGGACCATGGACAAAAGAAGAAGATGAAAAGGTTATTGAATTGGTTGCACGATATGGACCAAAAAAATGGACACTAATTGCTCGCCATTTACGTGGTCGTATTGGAAAACAATGTCGTGAACGATGGCATAACCATTTGAATCCCAATATTAAAAAGACAGCATGGACTGAAGATGAAGATAAAATTATCTATCAAGCACATAAACAATGGGGTAATCAGTGGGCAAAAATTGCAAAACTTTTACCTGGTCGAACTGATAATGCCATTAAAAATCATTGGAATTCAACAATGCGACGAAAATATGAACTAGGAGGACCACCACGCCGATCAAAGAGTAATTTAGTTAGAGTAAGTATTTTGGAGAACTTACGTGTTTGATTTTCTATTTGTATTCTCACTTAAAATATATAAAATTAATTTCGTTTGTAATATATTTTCTTTCAGCTACAACAACAGCAGTTATCACAAACCGGACAATCATCGGGAGCCACTAAAGAAAATGATTGGAATAATTCTGATAATTCGAATCATTCACAAATTGCCATTTCAACACAACGTGGAGACTTTTTGGTTGAACAAATTAAAAACGGTGCAGGTGAACAATCGACGTACTTTTTATCACCAATCAATAGCAATAAAGTTTTATCAACATTAAAACGTGAAATGTCAAATGATTATTCACTAAATCCATTAGGTAAAAATATAATCTGAGCAGTGCTGTAGCGTGTCATGGGTAAACCTCAAGCCCACACACACTGTTTTCTATTGTCATTGAATAACAACTTTGTAAAAACATTTACTTTAAACTTGTTTTTCTTGAGCACTAAATTTTTTTCACCCTAGAACACTGTTTACGCTACAGCACTGAATTTAAAATTTAAGCACATTTTTTAAGTAAATTTATCTAAGTTAAGTATTCTTTTTACAGATGAAAATATAATTGGCCTTGATTTACAAGAAATTCTTCCAGAGAATAACGTGAAGGCGGAAAAAATGTTAAATTGTAATCCACCAAATATATTAAAGAAGGCGAAGGCACTTCGATTGACAGAAAATGCTGTGAGTATTTTTTTTAATCTAAGAATATTTAAAATTTGCATGAAAGTGAAAGTAAATTTAATCTACTCCTTGACCGTAAAATTGAGTTTGCAATAAGAGTAATTTTGTACTATCTGTCTGAAAGCATTTTTTTTTTAGCTTTATGCCGAGATATGATATTTTTTGAAAAAAAATTAATTGAAATTGCTATATACTATAAAGAAAAAATAAATTCAGAACTGACGCGGTGTTACATTGAACTAGTTGAATTGTAATGCTCTTTTTTTTTGAAAAATATGAAGTTAGGGCAATTTCTCATTTTATTTATATTTTAGAGTGTATATTAGGCAAAGGTAATAAGTATTTCTAAGTAAATGGATATAGACAACCACAAAAAAAATTTATCTAAATATTTTTATCTTTATCTTATGCATGTTTTCATTTGTTTTGCATGAATGATTTACTCCATTGATTTTATAATTTCCTTTTCGTGCTTTTTCCTATCCAATTTTTATCTTCCAACAAATGTTCTTTAAGAGTATTTAGTAATTATTAAAAAACATCCTAAAAAAAAAGTTAATCCGCTTAAGTCACAAATAATAAAGAAAAAAATGGTTTCGGTTTTATAAGTGTTCCCCAGAAATAGATTAACAATTAAAATATTCATTAAAACAAAATACCAAAGCATATCTAGTCATCCAAACCACATATAAATCATTAGCTAAACTGATAATGTTATTGAACGTACACGTATTTATTACAGAAATTTAATTCAGCAAGTATGTCGTCATTTGGTCATTGTTCATATATACCCGGTATTAAGCCATTGGAGTCGCCTGGAGTGACACCTATAAAACCGTTACCATTCTCACCCAGTCAGTTCCTGAATTCACCCTCAATGAATTTATCCTTTGATATTACAATACCGGCTAGTACACCGGTACGAAAGCATACAGAAAAGGTAGGAATGTATTTAATTAAGATTAAAATTTACTTTGTAGTTTTGCAATATTCTTAAAAACTTACGATTTATATGAATATTATTAGGCTGATTACAGAAGTAA
>JAABKK020003952.1:31118-57315 GCA_011634745.2 Catotricha subobsoleta
AATTTACTTTGTAGTTTTGCAATATTCTTAAAAACTTACGATTTATATGAATATTATTAGGCTGATTACAGAAGTAAAAATAAAATAAAATAATGTCAATAAATATTAATTAAGAGATATCAATCATGAATAAAATACAAAACTTCATGAGCTTATGAGATTATTCATTCGATATATAATGGTTCATATTTTAAATGAACTTTTGTGGTAAAAAATACAAATTTTAAAAATTCAATTTTATCTCAATATTTCTTAGAACTTTGAATCTAACTCATTATTAACACCAAAACAAGCGTCAACTAAACTACAAAATAAACTATTCCCAAATGAGCCCATGATTCACATTAAAACAGAAGAAAATGATGAAGATGAAGATGACAATGATGATGATGATGACGATGACAATATCTTAAATAAAGCATTTGGGCGTAGTGGTTCACCAAATGGTAATGATAAAAAACCATTAATTGATACACCAAAAACAAAGAAAAGTCTATTGAATGGTCCACGTACACCAACACCATTTAAAAATGCATTGAATGAATTCCGTCGCGGTGAAAAATATGTTCCTTCTAGTCCAAACCGTCTAGTTGAAGACATCACCGAAATTATGAACAAAGAACAGCAACAAGATAGTACTGTTGATTCGGTATACGAAACGGATACAAGTGCAGCTACACAAAATTTGCAATCGGATCAAACGATTATAAGTAATCCAAAACGTTTATCATTTGATGATGTTGACAGTGGTAATGGACAAAACACAAAGAAAGCAAAAAAATCATTAGATCCATCTTGGAATAATACAACTACAAGTGAATCAAAAGATTTGCCGTATATTGTTGAAACACCTGTAAGATTATCGGAATTATTTATTTATAGTTAAATTAATAATTTAATAAAATGTCTTTAATTTCAATATTTCAGAGTAAGGCATTAAATTCAAATTCAGGTGTTGCATTTTCACCGCCCAGCATTGTTAAAGACACACTTGGCGATTCTGGATTATTAATGGATTCCGATATGACTATTTGCAATAGTCCAGATAAATCATCGTCTCAGGTACATAATATAATTCATAAAATTGAAAATAAATTGTTGTTAGTTGGTGATAATCATAATCAACATCACCATCATCACCAACAGCAACATCAACAAAACTTTGCACAGCATCGTTTAAAACAATTAAATAATTTCTATTTGTCGAATAAAACCCGTATTAATCGAAATGAACAGCAACATCAACCACAACTAACACAAACAAACAATAGTCGTAACATAAAAATTATAAAAGTAGATCCGACTACATTTCATAAGAAATTAAATAAAAATGTGATTATGAATCATCAACGAAATATTGTTGTTAGTGGTAGTGGTGGTGCTGGTGGTGGTAGTAGTGGTAGTAGTAGTAATAATGGTGCTAGTAGTAACAATAATACTAATGAATATTTTGGATTTAATCCATTCGCCGATGAAAATGATAGTAATAGTAGATTTCAGCTTTCCAAAACTGCCAATTATACGGCAAGTAATCAATCATTTATTCGTACTTTTGGAAATGACATGACCAATGTCATTACTGGTAATAGTAGTAATCTCAATCATAATACAGTTTTAAGTAAACCCAAATCAATTTCGTATAATGCAAATCCATATAATGAAAATTTAACATCGTTTTCGGGCTTAAATTTTAATTTAAATAAAAATGTTGATGAAAACATGATATATGCTATCAATACGATACAAAATACAATGGAAGATAATAGTGTCAATAGAAATAATGTTAATCTACAAAAAGATAGCTTTCGACCAGTCAATGCCGATTTTTTTTTACATAATAACAATGCAAACAGTACCGACACGTCAGCCAGTAATAACAGTATCGACATGTCAAAGAATATTCAAACCACTAGCCGGAATCAAATGACTTTTAAAAATTATGATCTTAACGATGAATATTGGTTAAATTTTGATCAATAGCTCGCTACTTTCTTTATTAATAAAAATAACTAAAAATATATATATTAAATATATATTAATATTAAATATATATTAATAGTAAAGTATATATTAATATTAAAGCCTGTTAACTCGGATCATTTATAAAAGTCAATAGAAAGTAAATCTATTGCCTTTAATTCTGCGTTCAACGGTGGATCAATCATTAAAATCCGTCTACTCTGTCCTGAGGAAAATCAACATGAACATGGGTACTTTTCCATATATATATATTTTTTAACGCTGAAAACGAGGAAAACGAAAATTAAATGGAAAATAAAATAATGCTAGGGATTATTATTTTTCTTTGTTTATGAAATTAATACTCGCGAAAATGAATTTCTGTACCAATCTAATTGGCAGATTGTTTTTTTTTTGTGTTAAAATGTATTATTTAGATTTTATTTAACTTTGGCACTCATCGTGTAAGCCATCGTCAATGGATGATTTATTTAGAGAGACCAACCATTCAATTTAAAAGTTCATTTTTCTCGGAATATTGAAAATGTATCATAGCACCTGTAATTATAGAACTGCATAGTGTATAATTTTCAGGTTTGTTTCTTTAATAACTGTTGATACGACCTTAAGATTTATTTACAGATTCAATTTCTTGCAATCGGATCAAGTGTTATAATTTTTATTCTGATCCTTTTCATAAACGGTTTAAATCTGCTGTTCCTTTTCACTTGACGGGAATAAATGTAAATATAATTTGATTATTTCTCAAAGGTGGCAATAAATATTATTTGCAACTGATAAAATTAAGCTTTTCATTACCGATATTTGGGCCTACAAAATATTCTCGTTATTATTATTTTTTGTACCATTGTTTTTTTTTTTTTTTAAAACCATACTCTTTATTTTGTTAATTTATTCTATTTATTATTATTTTATATTATTTTTTTGGTTTTTCTCTGGAAAAAAGGGGAAACTATTTGTTTATTTTTTATGCGATCATTATTATTTATTAAAAATAATATATTTTAGTTGTTTATTAATATTGATAAAAATAGCAAACATTAATTTATGTGAACAAACATTGCAAAAGACCTGTAAATATTTATGTAGATAAAAACAATTAAAAAAATAAGCAAGAAAAAATATTTAAAAAAAAGAAGTTAAAACGTAAAACAACTGTTGAACCAAAAACAACAAAAACCGTATAGTCCCATATTCGTACACTTAAATATAAATATATATATATAAAATATAAAGAAAAAAAATAGGTATAGCAAAGCACCTCCATATTATTTCTAAGATAACTTTTAATCTTTACACGCACCAGTGTCGTTATTTTTATTTATTGTCTTTTTTATTTTAACTTTTACATACCAACTCAACATATTATATGTATGATTAAATTAAATATAATACAAATATTATAATATTTTATTAATATTTCTATTAAATTATTTCTGCTAATTTAAAGGAATGAAATAAAAAGAGAGAAGAAAAGAAATTAAATAAGTCACATAGAGAATATTTAATATAAAAGTCGATTCATACTTTCTTTTTTCTTTTTTTTTCTTCGTTATCATATTATTTAATTAATATATTAATATTTTCAATATTTTTGTGAAACGATTAATAATTTTATTTTTTAATTATTCATGAACAAAGATAATATGAAATACAAAAATAAAACAAACACGTTAATTAACCAAAGAAGACGCTTTGTAAATTATTAATTATTTTTATTTTAAGTTTTGCACATTTTAAATTGTATCAAACCAAAACGAGAACAATAAAAAAAAAAAAGAAGAAAAAAAGCGAATTCTTGCTTCAAATCGAATTGTTTCCTGTTTTGAATTGGAATTATTTACTTTATTCTTTGATAATCAAATTCTGTAACATGAATTTATTATTTCACTGATTGATTTAATTTTCAAAACTACGTACATTGCATAAAATTTCATTTCAATTTCAAGTATGCAAATTGTGATTCTTAAGAAACATCACATTACTTAAAAATGCATCCATTCAATTCACTCAGATAAAATTTCTCTTCTAGTTAGGCTTAATTACCATTAAGCCATCGGTATGTAATTATTATTATTAAAGAATAAATCACAATATTTTTATTTCATAAACTTTGAAAAATTCAAAATCAATAAGCAATTTGATTTATCAGTTAAATTCTTCTTTTTTTTTTTGTTCTAAATTAAGCTAATTAGAATTTAAAAATTTGAAAATCTTCAAGAAAAAGAAAAAGCAAATTAACCAAAAAAAAAAAAGTAATAAAAAAAAAACTGTTTAATAAAGCTTTGAGCAATTATTATTCAAATTTTCAGTAGAAACTTCTTTTTTGTTTATAATTATTTTAAAATTCTAAGCTTAGGTTTAACTAATTTTAAAAGAGTTGAGTGAAAGACATTCTTAATTAAAAGTTAGGCTTATATTTTTTTTAGAATATAATTTTTAATGGTTTCGTTAAAGTGTGTTCGCTCTATCTAAATAAATAAAATTTTATGAAGACCTTAAAAAAAAACACCAAGAGAAAAATTTCGTAATCTCGATTTTATCTATTTTACCTATTGCTTCTATTTCTTCTATTTATACACAAACACATCGATTGTAAATTTTTCTTTAGCATTTCATGTAACGTTTAACTTAAAATATTTATAAATATTTATTTAATTTTTGTAAAAAAAAAAAAAAAACTGCGTTTTTGTCTTGGTTGATATATTTTATTAGCAGCTAAAAACACCTAATATCGATCTTCTAAAGAGAAAAATGTTTTTATGTTCTTCACATTTATTTTAAAATTAATTGTTAAATTATGTTCTTTTTCTAAAATAATCAAAATAAAAAAAACAAAAAAAAAATAAAAAATTATTATTAAGTTAAAACTATTAACACAATTATGGCACTACTAATTCAAATTTTTTAATATAAAAATAAAAATAAATAAAATTGAATATTTGCAATATTGACAGAAAAAGGATAAATTTTCCGGTTAAATTATTATATTATTTATTTTTTTCACAGCAATCATAGACATCGAATCAATATGTAAATCCATTGTCTGAATTTCAAAATTAAACAATGTTTCGTCTAAATATTATATTATTGGTTTTCAATTAAGAAAAGTAGTTTAGCCAATTTTATTTATTTATTTCTATTTTGATAGTAGATGTAGATTTCTATGAATACAAAAAAAAAAAAAATACACAATAATTATTAAAATTTGTATGCACGAGTTAAAAAAAAAAGTTTAGTTAAAAAAGTAAACAACAACAAAAAAAATCATGAAATTTGTTGCATCTTGTATTTATTCATAATTAAAATTTATTATTTATATAAAATCGTTAGATCCTGTAAATCAACTGTCAATATTGTAAATTTGCATTGAATAAAATTTATGTTTTATATAAGAAAAAAAAAATGTTTTTATTTTCATTTATTAAGTTATTTTTATTTTTAGGTGCCAGTAAAATAGAAAAATATAATATTTCTTTTTATTTGTAACATGTGAAATTGCTCTACAAAAAATAACTTTTAATCTATACTAACTTTTATTTTAATTTTTCAATGAGAATTTGATACATAATTTTTATCAACGAGTTTAAGAATTTACTATTTAGTCTGTAGAAGAAGCATATATCGCGGTTTGAATAAATTCTTTTCCAATTAATCAACAATCTGTTACAACCTTATTGTCAATGGAGAAGCGCGACATTTAAAAAAACATATATTTTGTTACATTTTATCTAGGTAAAGAATTCAAAAATATTATACAAGTATTTTTTTATTTTCATTTTAACTTTGTTTTTATAGTTTTTCGAAATGTCTTAATATTAGAAGTCTGCACGGACACCTCTTCTTTAATGAAAGAAACATACTTCTGGATTTTGCAATCGAAAAATTTGCTTCTACAAAAATATCAATTAGGTATTATTTTAGCTGACGGACATATTAAAATTTTCTTCACATCACGTTTAATACTGACGTACAGCTGATATACTTGTTTGTGCGTGAAAATACGTGTCCGTGATGTGAAAATAATTAAAATATGTCCGTCAGCTAAAATAATACCTAATTGATATTTTTGTGGACGCTAATTTCTCGATTCCAAAATTCGGAAGTATGTTTCTTTCATCAAAGAAGAGGTATCCGAAAACTGCACGTGCAGACCTCTACTACCTATACCGTCAATTATTTCTTATGAAAAATCACACTTCGCGTACATTCGGGTAGTTTTTTTTAAAGTCAATTTACAAATTAAAAAAAAAACATATTAAATAAGTGGTCAAAAAAGTATTGTACTATTTTTTAATTCTTTACCTAAACTTTTTAAAAAAAAGAAAAAAAACATAATTTACTTCATTTTGGAAAAATTTCAATTTTTTTGAAAAAAATAAAGTATTAGTTTCGTAATTTTTTTTTTGGCATTTGGTAAAATTCTTATCAAAAATGAATTCGCGTACCAACTCACTGGCAGCTGGTTAGCTTGTTTTTTTATATGTCTTTGCCCGATTGAAATGAATATGGAAACGCTTGCTAAATCAATTATATATAATTGAATAATTGAATAATTGGAATATAGAAAGTTCATTAATCTTGTTGTGTTGTATAGTTATGAATTATGATAGGTAAATTTCATTTAAAACGCTTATCTACATACTTCCAATAATATTTAAAAATGAAAAAAAAATCTCCTAAATTTCCTATACATATATAGTATATTATTTTCTTATTTATATACAGAGTTCAGTTGTGCGACGTATACAGTTTGGCTCAAAACTGAAAGCTGCAAATGAAGCACAACAACAACAAATGGTTCAGAAAGAGAATAAATCCAACAATAATAATGAAGCAGATGACAACAAGGAGAAGGTACATTTCAATCTAGTTTTTGTCAAATGTTTTTTTCTTTTTCATAAATCTTTAAGATATATTTAAATAATTTCGGAGAATAACTATTTATTAAATTTATCATTTGCATGATCGTCAATCGCAACTACAGATACCATTGGATCCAAAATGGGAAAAATATGCATGTGGTAAAACTAAGGATCAGCTATTTATGACCCAATTAGCTCATATGATCTTACGAAAAACCTCCTTGCAACCGAGATCATTAAACTTCTTTAAAAATTAATACAGAACTTTTAATAATTGACCCGACCCGACATTCAATTAAAAGGGAAAAAAAAAAAATATTGATATATTTTTTGTGTGTTTTTGAATGGTTTTATTTTTTAAAAAATATAATTTAAATATTTTACTTTGTTCTTTGTATCAATCATATTAAAATAAAGAAAGAACATTTTATTACTTTTAACGTAGCATTAAATAAAATCTATAAGGGCCTTTGAAACCCTAAAAGCGAGATAATAAAATAAATCTAACTCTATAGAGTTATAAGCAAATAAAATTATGGAAACAAATAATCATTTTTATTTAAAATTATAAATTGTTTAATAAAAGAAATATTTAATTAAGATTAATTATAAAATTTGATCGAATAAATAAAAATAAAAAAAATACTTTTTGTAACCAACAAAAAAACAAAAATTTGAGTTGCTTATTCATTAAATCTAGAATTGTAAAAAATGAGAAAACTTTATCAACAGATCTTCACGATGACTTTTAAAATATATTAAAACATTTTGATAATTATTTATCGTATGATTCCATTATTTATACTCATTTAAAATCAATGTGAAAAATAAAAATTTAAAGTATAATTATAAATCAAGATTTAAATTTTTAATCCAATGTTCAGCATCTGAAGGAAGTAAATAAATTTCTTCTAAGCCACCGTCCCACGAATATATATTACATTCCTCGGCAATATGTCTCATTGTTTGGATCTCTCCGCATTGACACAATTGGGAATCACAACGACCCCATCGAAACATGCAATCAGCACATTTACCTTTCCCAGTTCTTAAACGGTTGGTTAATGTGGAATGTAATAAAAATAAAACCAAATATAAATAAAATGATCAAATAGCATAAATTTAAGTTGTACAGCCGCTGAATTTTCAGTTCAATTTGCATGTTTTTTTAGCGAATATGGAAACATTTAATACATAGCTAAGCTTATCTTGTTTATCTTCTTAATTAAATGCTTATAATTTGCTATATATACATAATATATATGTACGTGCCCTTTCCCTTGTTGTTTGATTAATAATATCGATTATTGAATTTCGTATAATTAATCTATTTGCTTTAAAACAAAGTTTAAAAACTTTTCTTTACTATTTAAAAAAAAAGAAAATGTTCACAGCTTTCCAATTCATCTAAAAATATTATGATATTGAATGAATTAATATTTAATGATTCATTTATTATTAATATAATCCATAGTCACAAAGAATGTGGTTAAAATGTTGATAAGGTAAATATTCAGATTATTATATATAAATGAAAGTAAGTTTTATAAAATTCCTTTTTTTAAATTATGATACAAATTGGTATTATGTTTAATTGTAAAAAATAATAATAAATTCTTCAGAAAAAACAATTATATTTTATAAGAATCCAGCAAAAGTGAAAATAAAATAGAAACACAAAGTCTACTTCTACACCATTAATATAGTTCAAGTCAGGCATGAACATAATTTCCAAAAACAAATACTTCATTCTATCGTTAGTTATATAATTTGGCAAAACTAATTTCGGTATATTCAAAATTTCCTAATACGTTGCATTTTATTTTTGTGTAATTCATTATAATTAATGCGCTATCAGTAGATTGGTTTTGTGTACCATTTAAAAATTTATGATAACATACATTTCTATTTGATTGTTATAATTATGGTTAATTATATTTCAATGTTAGAAGCTACAAAATTCATCAATTTCGCACAATGAAAGCTACGAGGCTGCAGGTAACGTTTCATTTACTATTAATATTAATATTTTATTAAATTATTTATTTTTTATTTAAACAGAAAAACCAAAATTTAAATAAAGTTAAGGTCAATCCTGATTCTTTTTTTCCCCTTAAGGCACGCATAATAGAAACAATTCTTCAGCATGACGACGTAAGCAAAGAAGTGCCACCTGAATGTAATAAATTTTGCATGATTTGTCAATAGTTTTTTCCATTTCTTGATTTTTTTTTTGTTCTTATTCTGAATAATTCTTATTCGTTCTGGGCTTGATCTTAACTCGGAGTAAAAAAAAATACTTTGACGACCACAACTGGTATCGTATTGTTATGCATAGTAATAGGATGAGGAGTCTACAAAAGTTAAAAATGTTTGAAAAAGCCTGTAACGCAAAATAAAAATGAATATATGTACTATATACATATTGATTCTACCAATACAACTATTAAATGATTAAATGATTTATAGTATTGAATTAATCATCTTTTGTAAAATGTCTGGTGCAAATTCTTGGTTCCAGTTTTAAATGAAAATGAAAATGAAGATGAAGATTTTTTTTTGTATAGCGTGCAAAAGACTTGTTGTTTTTCTATTAAATTTTTCAGTTATTTTTTTTTCTTGAAACTGTATTAAGAATTCTTATAAATAATTAAATAAATACCACTTTTACTATTTTCGTCTTTTTATTATAGAAACAATGAAACAATTATTTTTATAATAGGCGAAAATATTTAAGGTGGTGTTTATTTCATGTCTCACAGGTCTTAAGAATGTTTATTATTTTTAAGAAAAGATTGTATTCAATTACATATTTAAAATTTTCATTTGTTTTAATTTTTTTAAATTAATTATATGAAAACGAATATGTTTAAAAATAAATAAATTTGCAAGAAAAATAATTTAAATACATTTTTCATTACTTTCTTGTGTTTTTATATAAGAAATTTTAAATTATGTATGATATAAATATTTTTATCACTCAATAATTTCAGATAGGCAATCTGTTATAGTTATTAATACTTAGCTTGTAATCAAAATATTATTTCCTGCTCTTTTACAGGAAAAAGATTTAATTCTATGATGTGTAAGGCAAAACTTATTATCTCTTATAATAGGTATTCCCTTTAATATGTAATAGATTGTGGGCAAGTAGTTTTTCCACTAGAAGTATTGTAACAAAAGATTCCTATCAAATGTACTATAAGAATTTAAAAAAAAGAATTGGGATTGGGGTACAGCGTTGCCACGTTCTATAATATTTCTATGCAACACAGTATTGAAAAGGACACCCAAAGTCAAAGTCCAATTTGTTGATTTTAATTATTTATGATGGACATCGGATCAAAGCGAAATTGGTTGAATTTGTATTGTAAAGACCTTTCAAATGAGGAACATGTTCCATATACGTAAGTTATATTTTTAACCAATTTATGGTTCCAGTGAAAAACAAAAGTTTGTAGAGCCCAACTGTCAGAATAAACGGGTTTCTCATCATGTATTATAAATAAGAATCTTTGAAAAGTGACAAGAAAATTAAATTTGAAAATATTTATTTGGGGAAAAAATAAGATAGCCCATCTAAACCCCATTGATGGTAATTGGTTAGTCGTGCCGCCAAATCGATAAAGTGATTTTTGAAAAAAGGATGACAAGGGGAACTCTTCTTAAAAGTAACAAGACAATGCCAATGGATTTGTATACTATTTCATTTTTGTTAATAATGTTACCAAATGACAAAAAGAAAAGAACGATATTTCGTTAATTTAAATAATAAAAATATAGTAGTATATTGACCGACAGTATCCTGAGAAAAATCGATGTGGTCAAAAAAAGCGGAAAAAAAATTACAAAACCTACACTTCAATTTTTTTTTTTTAATTTATCAAAAATGAAGTGAAATGTTTCACAGCTTTCTAAACACATTGACATCATTAGAAATCAAGAAAAAAAAAACAAATTTGGTAAAGGTTCTCCATCATCAATCATCATCATTTCATTTCGATCAGCCAATAGAATCCACAAATTTTACATTGTAAAAGCGCCGTAACCTACAACTCTGCCACTATGCTACGGTGTGGAATGTGGTTTCCCACAATCTTCTTCTTTTTTTTAAATTAAAATAACAAATCTATTCCTAAATACATATTTCCTGTTGTTGAAAAATACAGTATCACGCCACTGAAAAAATGATATTCGAAATAAAAATGACACAGAGCTTTCGTGTAAATTCTCCTTCTATTCGCTTCATGATCGTAGACGTTAGAGTCGAGAGTTTTTAGTTTACTGGTGATAAATTATCGATAGTTTTCTAGAATTAATCATTTATTTATTGTTCCATAATTATTCAAAATTATCTTCATTTGCACCTAAAATTGAAAATAAAACATTAGAATATATCTAATTTCTTATAGCCAGATCACGCTACAACCTTATTTTATTACTTTTTTAATATATATTGTTGATCTTACATTAGTGAAAAGAGAGCAACTATAAATATGTCGCTACTCCTCCTTTCCTTAATATACGATCAATAAGATATCGTGAGAATAATGAAGATAAATGTACAGTTTGATCTAAATATTAAAAAAAGCTTTTATTTAACTTTTTTTTATTAAGGCTCAATAAAAAGTTAAAAGATTAAAAGAATCAACAATCTTAAACTGAATGTAATTTAATCTAATTAATTTAGAAACTTTAAAAAACTAATAAACTAAAATCTTACCTATTTGAAAACATTAATCAGAGAATAAATATCTCTTAATACTGAGGGCGGTATTCACAACAATTTTAGCGGTTCGCTAAACTCTAGTTAAGTTAAATTTTGTATGCGTTTTTGTGGTTAGCGAGAGTTTAGCGAACCGCTAAAACAGTTGTGAATACCGCCCTGAATATTTTATGCTGACTAGGCTCTTGAACAGAATGCATTTTTTATTGAAAATTATACAATATGATTTATTAATAGTTATAATTCTTAAATAAATTAAAATTAAAATCAATAAGTAGATAAATAAATATACGATATTCGAAAACATTATTTGTATTAAAACTTTATTTTCAATTTATTTAATTAAAAAAATTTAAATAAAAAATCACAAAAGACTAAAGGACTAGATAGTATATTATGTATATAATAGAATATTATTACTACGGCTTTGATTCTTACAAATATAATTTAATTAATTTCTTATCATATTCAATACAATTGTTTAGTCACTAAAATTTATTCACAAAAATCGACACATTCAACTACATATTAATTTTAAATAAATTATCAATAAAACTCTATAATATTATTCTTCAGCTATTATCAATTGTTCGACCAATTAAATTTTCTATACTAAAACCTTTTGCATTTCCATTATTTTTTCGTTTTTTTGCTGCAAATTCATAATCCAATTCAGTTGATTCAAAGCATTTCTTATTATTTGCTGGTGATATTGATAAATTATGTGGCGTTGAAAAATTTTGTTTCCAAATTTGTTGCTTACTATCATTATCGTCAACTACAAAATCGGCTGATGTATTTGATGAACGATTCGATAGTACACCATTGTTATCTGGTGAGGATAAATTATTTTCAGAATATAATCGAAACATTAATTTATCATCATTGTCTTTAAGATTATCGTCACTATCAATAATTTCATCAGTGGAGGTAGCTGTTTTTATTATTTTTCCGAATCGATCATCTTTCTCTGATATACGAATGTCTATATCCAGATCGGTTTCATTGTCATTAGGGATATTATGTTTTTCGTCCAAGTGGTCTTCGATTGTAGTTTTGCAAAGATTTAGAAATGGTTTGATATTCTTGTTATTTGAATTAATTTTTTTATTAAATTTTTGTGAATCAGTTGTATCCGTTTGTTCTATACTAAAATCATCACCTTCATTTTCTACATCAATTTTATCATTTGAACTATCCATATTGTCATAACAAAAATAATTTATCGTATGATGATGATTTCCATTATCTGTATTACCACCGCCTGTGACATTAGTACCAGTTAATGGTTGTGGCTCATTATTGTTACAAAAATTAGTTTCATTATGTCGATTTAATAAATATGAATTTCTATTAAGTGTACCAAAAAAATCGTTTTTGCTATTGATAATATCTTGTCCATGAAAAAAATCTAGATTTGTTGTGCTGCGACGAAATGCATCCATATTCCGACGAAGAAATTCTAATTTTGCTCGATTATCATACACTTTAGGTTTTAGTAATTCATCGCGATAAGCACTAGTTAGTTTTGATTCTACCGTACTCATACCACTGCTACCATTATTTTGAATAAAACAATCATTTCCAGCAGCTGCTGCAAATACATCGAAATTCTCTTGAAAGCCAGCAGCTGCAAATGCTCCGCTACCAGTACCGCTGCCACCGCCAGCTGAATTAAATTGTATTGGAAGAACAGGAACAGGTTTTCTAACCCAAAATGGTGAAAATGGATTAAATACGGCCGCCGGAAATGGTACACCGTGAGTTAAATTTGTTCGTTTATATCGTTTTCGACGTCGTAAAAAGCTACCATTATCAAACATATCTTCAGCTAGTGGATCTAATGTCCAAAAATTACCCTTGCCTGGATTTCCTGGCTCCCTAGGAACTTTTATGAAACAATCATTTAAACTTAAATTATGGCGTATAGAATTTTGCCAGGCCGGAAATTTGTCTTTGTAGTATGGAAATCTGAAAACAAACAGAAAAAGACAAATAAAAAATTATTATTAATTACAAATATAAGACATAATGCAAATAAACCATTGTACAAACAATTGCAGTATAATTTTGTAAAAAGAATATTTCACAGTTGCTTTTCATTTGCTGAGATTTGTTTGCATTAATTTTTTTAAGTTTTTAAATTTCTCTTAAGTTCTTTGAAACTTGTTATGAATACTTGGATTGGATTGGATGAATACTTAAACAAGGATTAAAAAAGCAAAATAAGATTCCAATAATTTCGATCATTTATAAATTAAGATTAATTGAGATAATCTTGTTTTCCTTGGAGTTTCTTCAGTTTCAATTTACGTTTCTTACTTACGTAAATCTGACTTGACGACAGAAAAAAAATGTTTAAAATTTGATGATATGATTACCGAAATTGACAAACAGTTCTCTACGATAAGTCCCTCAATTTTTATATAATTTCCTGAATTTTTAGATTATATCATATTTTTATATTAACGCTGTTTCTCAAATTATCGCTTTTGGCTAAATTCTTTGATAAATTGAAGCTAAAAACGGTCTAACCATTTAAAATATAAACCATAAAATCTTTAATGAATGAAGGAATTCTCTTACGTAAATTGTGGGTTATTAGCCGACGGTGTTCTAACATTTTTTAAATATAATAAACGATGAAAAGTATATTTTTAAAATATATTTAATAGAAATTATAAATAAAATTTACCTAGTCATTATAAATTCGCATATTCCACTGAGGGTCAATTTTTTGTGTGGTGACTGTAATATAGCCATTGTTATTAATGCTATATATGAATAGGGCGGTTTTACTAAGGGTGGTCGATTTTTTTCATCAGACGATGCAATGTTTTGATTGGTGGATGGTGTATTTGATAGGGCGGGCCGTAAATCTAATGGTGATGGTGAATCAGATGCGGATGAATGCATCATTATTACAAAACATACAACAAATTATTTTATTTTATTTTTTTATTTTTGATTTAATTTAGGCAAATATCTGAAAATATTGTTTTCAAAAACACTAACACAAATTAAAATTAATGTTCACCAATAATTCATGTAACATTTCTAATGCCAATAATATCATTTTCATAGAGTTTCCATTTACACTGTTTTATTTGTTGTTAAGCGAAAAACGAATTTTAGGAACACACACGCAATACAAAAAAGAAAAAAGAAAAAAGAAAAAATCCACTTAAAATCCCAAAGAATTTTATAGTTGTTAAATCACATTTTATCATTTCTCGCAAATATCCAGAAAAAAAATGTATGACATAAAATCACGGAATAACAAATCAAAAAAAAAACAAACAAAGATTTAAATTTGTTTAAATCGCTCTAAATAAAATATACTCGTCATTAATGAGCGGCCAAAAGATTTAAAATAAATATTAAATTAATTTTATTTATTTATTTATTTTTATTAATATCAATGAAAAATAATTAAAATATTTAAATAACTATTATTTGTATATTTATTTTTCAGTGTTCTCACAATCACAATAAACTTCGGTATACGACAGAGTGTAATGAGCTAATTGTAATAACGCACAAACACTTAATAACTTCTGTGAAAAAACAAAACTAATAATAATATTTTCGTTAGGAAAAATAACTTTTCACGTCCGATTTGTGCAAAATCTTTGTACTTAATGTGTTATGCTATGGGAACGAAAATCTCACCTCCAACAATCTTCTATTTTTTTTTTTATTTATATATATATATATATATATATATGTTTTTTTTTGTGTATATTTTCTATTCCAACTATAACATTTATTTATCAAAACCGCGCGCTTATATCAATGAATGTATGAATGAAATTAGACGAATTTTCCTTAATGTCAAAGTGAGATAAATATATTTATAAGGTGGGTACAAGCACAGATAAACAAATACATTATTATTGTTAGAGGTATATTGCTGCTGTAAGCTGTAGATATGGCAGATATGCAGATACATACAAATCTATACATATATTTATATATAGTATATAGAATATGTTGTGATTCTCCCTATACGATGAGGGGTTGTACACTAACAAGGATTGCAAAACATTACATAAATAAATAGATACATAGTCACATCGTAGGTACTCGGTCGCACTGCCGATGTATATATTTTGTGTTATGTTTGAAATAAGTATTGAACAATATGAGGCGTTAAATTTTCGTTCACTCCTTGTACCTATAAAAATATAAAAACAATTTTTATTTCATTGTTTTTTTTCTCTTCTATATTCACATTTTCTTTTTTTTTTGTTTTTTCTTTTTTGCTGGTTTGGTTTTGTTATGTATAACTATTGTGCAAATGTTTCTTCTGCTTTTTATACATTTTTTAAATTATATTTTGCTTTTATTTCATTATATTTCTCAAGTTTTATTTCTAGTTAAATCTACAGTTATTGTCAAGTACCCACTTTTTTATTTTATATTTTCTTAGACAAATTTGTTTTATATTTTATTTTATTGTTAATGTTATAGATATTAAACACTTTTTTTTTTATTATTGTATTATTCCGTTTTATTTGAGTTAACAACAAAACGATAAAGAAAATTTCGGTTAACAATATATTTATAATTTTGCATCAAATGTATTAAGTTTCTTAAGTCTCGAATTAAAATTTTGTTGAATTTTTTGCTTATTGGTTGTAGATGTAGTTTCTATAATTTCGACGTTACGTTGCTTAAATAACTTTTACATCAAATTTAAAAGATAATATAAGTATTTATTGTAGAATGAATTATTATTTGTGAAAAAAAATTATTTAATGCTCTGAAATTCGATTATAATAATTTGAAAAATTGAATATAAATTTTGAAATATATTTACATCATAAAGCTTTTAAATGTCAGTTGACGTATGTTATGTTATGTATAAAAATAAAACATTTAATTATGATGGTTTTTCTTAGAAGCTAAAAAAATAATTAATATAATTTCTGATATCGTAATGTTGGATAATATTAAATTCAAATACAGTAACGTTAGCAGACTGATGGCCACATTATTTTTAAAATTCACCAAAATTTCATTGCTATTAATCTCGAGATAGTATTATTGTACATATTATAGATTGGGTTGCAGCTAAACCTCGAATTTCTTCTGCATTTATCTCGGCTAGACGATGAATAGAAAAAACATAGCAGGAATATCGAAGACATGTACTTGCATAATTTCCGATTTATTTGTGTAATTTCGACATATTTAGTCAAAGCTGATTTTTAAGATATCTCGATATACATTTGTGTTACAAGGAGATATTAAAACTATAGCAATATCGAAGATTTTCAATTGGTTTTGATACACGTTAATTTTAACAACTTATTATGCACTAAAATTATGAATTGTGAAACGGCCTTAAAGTGTGAACATTGTTGTTTGTTTTATCTACGGATACTGCATAAAAATAACTAAAAAAAAAACAATAAAAAAATATAATTATTGTGAATTGGAAGTATTTTCGATAGGCTACATAATTTTTCAGATAACCCATTAGCTACTTGCCAATAAATAGTAATTAATTATTAATTAGTAAAAATCATTCATATAAAGTTTGTGCTTAAATGTCATAGTTATTTGTGATAGAAAATCAAAAAAAAAATTTAATCTATTAATACTTTATAAATAATTTTATGATTCCACAGCGCACTTGCTATACATCAGATATTATCTTTCAGAAACGTGTTACTAAGTATTTATCTAATAAATTTATTCTTTTCTTTACCAACCAAATTAATTAGTTTAACAAAATACACAAAATGTTTGTGATAATAATTTTTTTTTTCCAAAAAAGTAATACATAATAATAATAATAATAATTGTTTCTCGAGGTCGCAATTAGACGACATCGCATCAGCTATAATTTATCTAAACAATTTTTAATATATTTACTTACCCATTTTTTTTTGTTTTGTTACAACAATTATTATTATTCAAATTGTAAAATATATTTTATCTCCTTTGTTTATCAAAGTAAAATAAATCTTATTTGGACAATGTGTTTTAAACAAAATAAAAACAACGAAAAAGATAAATCTTTAAACATAAACTTATAGTCGAATATATCAACCAGAAAATATATCACCTTTTTTTGTGTTATTTTATAACATTGCAGTAAGTTGTGTACCTAACATTTACATCTAGAATAATTAAGTAATTATACTAAACAAACACTAGCGATAAATAAATTTTATTTTATTTCAACTTTTTTTTTCACATTATTTTGTTTGTTTTTCTTTTTTTTTTTTTGGTTTTTGGTTTTTTTGGTTATCAAGAAATTAATGAATTTTCATAATTATTTAACGCTATCTAAATACTTAATTTACTTCAATATTGTTATCTGCTTAGTAGGAAAGATAGATGTATTTATCTTGAAAAATAGGCTATATTTTAAATTGACTAATCTATTGATGATTGAATCATTTGTAACAAGTAAATATTTAATAGATTTTTCAATTTTATGAAACAAATTAATAAAATCACAATTGTAGGATCAAATATTCAATTATTAGTATTATAATTAGCTATAGAAAAAGAATACACGATCATTTATATTTAAATTTTAGTACGAAATTTTTGAATAGAACTCCTGATGTGAGATGAGATCATGTGACAATAAGAAACACGAATTTATTTCGTATACACTTTTTTCCTTTTATGACATTGTATATACTGATAATTGTTAATTGTTAACTAAATAAAAAAAAAATCGACCATGATTTTTCGTGTCTCCATTAAAACCATTAAAATGATACATCGATGCAAGTAATTCATCACAAAAACAACCGTTGAAATATTTAGAAAAAAAGAAAATAAAAATATATTGAAACTCTATTGTGTCGTTCAACAATAAAAGCATAAAATGTCTCTATTCTACAGGATGTCCGGTTTTATTAATCAAAAAAAAAAAGAAACAACAAGAATTGGCTATGAGATATTCAATGAAGTAATTTTTTCAAATTTTTAAAATATTTGGCATAAAATTTTAGAAATATTTTTCCACAAGACCAACCCTCTAAAAAGCCTGCAAATATTTAATTATATTTAATCGTTTGTGTAATCAAAATTATGAATTCAATGACCGGCGGTACGATATAAGATGAATGTTTCAATAAGTCACGATAAAAAGCTTCGTTAAAAATATGTAGAAGCATGATACAGTAAATACGAGACTTGGTCTCTTTATTTCAAAATTGATTTGCCTATTGATGATGAAGAACCGCGGTGTTTCCTTCCTTGATTAAAAAACAAAACATGATTTGGGACTGTGACTCAATAAATGTGATTTAACTTCCTATTTTTCTTTCAATGAAAAATATAGCAAAAACAATATTTTTTGAATATTAAACAATTAACTCGAACAGTTAACAGATACAACCATCATCAACTCAACTAAAAAAATGGGATTATGGAATAAACAAAATCATTGCAGAAACTTTGAAATAATTCTTGGACGTAATCGCAGTGGATGTTTATTGTCTATGTTATTAAAATAATTAACTATTTTAATATTTAATTCATATATCGAAATGAAATGTCTTAGAGCTGTTATTTTCTTTCTATCTTCAGAATTTATTATTTAATTTGCATGTATTCAAAATATAATAAAAACTAATACCCAAAGGCAGACTGGCCCATATGACGTTCTCTGTAGTTTCCAATATATTCCTTCAAGTGGTTTATTTGTATTTCAAACTATTAAACTTTAACTTAGTAACGAGTTATATAGTTTACAATCACAGATTTCTGATTTTTGACAAAGACAAGACTAATTTTATTATTCAACCGAACTAATATTTATACTGCTTAAATTTTTGAAATCAGCATAAATAAGTTTAATGAACTTTAAAATACTTATATATTTATTAAAAATATAAATAATATTTAAATATTTATGCACAATTGGATAACATGCAAATATTGCGGTTTCCAATATTTGTTAGTCAAAAATATTTATTGAATATTAATTTGTACAAATATTTGCTGAATGCAATGTTTATCAATTTTTAAATATTGATTTTATTAAAATGTTAATTAATGAAATATTTCCCTTAATTGATAAAATCAAAATGGAGTTGAGCCAATTGGTAGCTGCAAATATTTTTTTTTTCTTTTCTTAAATATTAAATATGTTCTTTTGTTAATGTTGTTGGTTATTGGAAATGTAATTTTATTTTAATAACGATGAACGATTTTAGATCAATTATAGTTTATTCTCAATGCTAACAAGGTAAACATAGATTTTTTAGGCAACAAATTTTTTGCATAGTAAACTGGGTAAATGCATAGTAAAATTATGAGTGCGTTCAATTATTTCTATACATAATATTATTTTACCTTAATCAAAATATATAGACAACATAAAACACACTCACTTTTACTATGCATTTATTCAATTTACTATGAATTTTGTTTTTTTTTTTACTATGCATTAAAATGGGAGCCGATTCTTTATTTCACATTTCGAGGATGCAGAAACTCTTTGAAGCTGTGAATTCACTACTATTTTAAGAACGTTATGTAATAAAAATTTCAATGAATTTCAAATTATTAATATGTGTAATAATTTATAATTA
The DNA here is from genome assembly GCA_011634745.2 of Catotricha subobsoleta. Classification (NCBI taxonomy): domain Eukaryota; kingdom Metazoa; phylum Arthropoda; class Insecta; order Diptera; family Cecidomyiidae; genus Catotricha; species Catotricha subobsoleta. The sequence continues at coordinate 51,257 of JAABKK020003952.1, forward strand.
ATTTACCTATGAAGATAAATTATTGTTTGTTTTTGTTTTTACTTTACATTTACTATTTTTAAGGTGTGAAAAAATTAGCTGCAAAATTTCAATCTCACCTTAGGCATATATCCACCACGGAACGGCACTGTTCGCACGTATTATTATTATTAAATCTATGTCAACTGGTTTGTAAATTCATAGATACTCTAAAGATACTCTATATATTCGGCGTACAGTTAATGAATGGATGTTGCAAATAAGCACGAGCAGCCACTAAATATCTAACTATATAGCGTGAACTAATAATAAAATAAATGAACAAATAGACACAAACCGACCAGGAAAATAAAACGAAATGTACATAAAAGATTTTCTTGGAAAATTTATATATACATTTTGTTCGGGTGGAATAAATAAAATGCCGTTTCAAACTATATTAAATAGAACCGTAACCATCGCATCATCATAGTTTTACATACGCCAATAGAATATAATTTTAGCCAGAGAAGAATGCAAAATTTATTTGATAAAACGCTAAGCCCAATGGAATTGTGTTTTTGAAAATTGCCTCTCTACCATCTTTTGTGCGATAATATAATGCGCGTTTACGTTTATTGTATTTACACTGTTTATTTATTTAGTGTTCTAATATTTTTTAATGAAAAAGTAAAAGAAAAAAAATATATGATGATTTTATTGTGGCGAGATTTGTTATGTCTTTTTAATTAACCAGCTGAGTAATCACATGCTGTTAAATTTCTTTTGATATCTATAAACCTGCCCCATTTTTGTTATATAATTTTTCATGCTCCTCATGATATTAATAATTTTACTAATTTATTGGTGTATTGTTCTCAATACTTTATTGTTAACTATACTTATAAATTATAATTCTCTTAATGGGGAAATTGTGTGTATCCTTACAATATACCAGTGCATCGATAAACCCATATACTATTTAAAATATATACATATTACATATATTACTATTTTTATTTTTTTTGTTAATGCAGCTTTAACCATTGGCCATTCGATTATTTCTAACAGTGTAGGTATCCCAAAAATTAAATAAAAAACACAAAAGCAATTCAATGTTCAGTACAAAGTTAGTAAATATTTGCTGACATGGGTTAAAAGCTGTATCATAGTCACCACCGTGGCTATACTCCATATAAATATATTATGTACCATTATTATACTAATATTGTATGTTGAATAGACTAAAATGAAATTCGTGTTGAAATGAAAGGAGATAAAAAAAATATATATACTTATACGGTAGGTTATATCATAAATACATATAGAAACCTCCAATGATGAGAGGGTTGTTATTGATGATTGGGTGAAAAATATATATATATATATATTTTTTTGTCTACTTTATTTACTTATTATGTGATGATGCTTGGTTACTAATATGAAGCTTTTTGATGCTTTTGTATCTATTGTGTTTCTGTTCGGGTATTTGGAATTGATACATGCTTGGAAATTAGATCGAATTGAAATAGAATATGTGAAATCAAAGCAATAATTTACTATTCAATGTAATTGTTCTCGGTAAATTTACAAGCACTTCTGTTCCTATAAATTTCTCTGATAGTTTCATAGAAAAGCTAGTTTCAATAAAATTAAAACCTAACGAAATCATAAAGATTTAAACAAATGTTGCTTATATATAATAAAAACTGTTTTAAATTTTCAATTGCCGAAAATTTCTTAATACAATTTTTTTTTTCTTTTACTAATGAATTTTTTGTTTAACTAACTCAAAATAAATACCACATTTGCAGCTCATTGCAATATTTTAACAACCATCCTATATTCATAATATTTTTATTGTAGCCATTGTAAAAAAAAGAGAAGATATATGAAAAACAAGACTACTACGACTTACCTCACGAATATATTATATAGCTTGATATAAATAATTCAAACAAACAATTTCCAAATAATAATTCCCTTTAATCACGTCCTCTTTATAAAGTCAAAATTCGGAAATATTGTTGAGGGAAAAATTTCTTAAGCTTTCTTAATACATATAAATAATATCCAAATATCCTTTATAATACAATGGCAAATAATAATAAATAAAGGGACTCTGTTTATAGTGTTTATAGACCTACTTCTACTTATGTAAAATTCATATCAAAATGATATATATTATATAGATAGACGATATTACCAACTAAAAACCGTACATATATTTTTCTATATACAAGCGTGCATACAAAACTGTTTTTATGCGAGAGAGAGCATTTTGTTCTTTTATATTGGTCTTAATCCTTGGATATGAATGAAACCAGAAAATCTACACCCTCCTGTATTCTTTTTCCTTTTTTTTATTTTATTATATTACATCTATCATCATTCTCATCAACATTTATAAAAGCAGCGGCGCGGGTAATATAAGGTAATATTTTACGCTCGGTTTATGCTCTTCATGTTGTCGAATAAAAATTTATTTTACCACAGGATGTATCATCGAAAGAATTTAGTATTGATAAAAGCATTATATTATTATTTTCATCAACTGCGAAATTTTCCACTAAATTTGATACTGAAAATACGAAAACAATACACTTTAAACATTTTTGGAATATGGAATTGGTATAATTTTTATTTATAGCTTTTGGTCGGAGTATGAAACCTCTGTGAATGATTCAAATTTCTGGTTCGTAAACCACTTTTTTAAATGTACGGCATTTATGATAAAGTGAACAATAAACACCCTATATTAAAATTTTATTATTGATGGTATAGAACATTTAAGTACACATATAATATGAAAAGAAATCTATTTGAAGAGTATTTAATGCGGCAAACAATAGGACTATGATTTTTTCCATCCTACCGTTAAATTCAAAGTGCCAAGTGTACAAATTTAATAGTTATCCCCCATTAATATCTGTTCAGCATCAAAATGATCAAGGTTTTTGGTTTATAATGGTTTGAGTTCAATTCGATATCAATAAAATAAAATAAAATATGTATTTATTTTCATTATTATTAATAATATTTTTACTACACACAGTAAATATTAGACTTAGCAAGTAATTATGAAGCAGATAATATTTTATTTGTGAATTTGTATGTGCAGTATGCCCGAGTACATGTTTACATATTTAAGGCTTTATTAAAAAAAAAATAAGAGAAATTGTTTTATTGATATCATTTTAGTTTTGGATATCTATTAATTTGGATAATAGAAAGGGCGCGACAGATACCATTTTAAATAGAGGAAGTGACAGATTTATTACATTTATTTACTTGTATTTATAAATGATTAATATTTGAATTATGGGTTGGTATTTAGAAATAACTCTTGTTACTTATTATATTAATACTAAACAGAGTTAATGTTTGATGTCAGTGTAATAATATACTATATGGTTATGATTATGACCATGCCATATGTTTCCATTGTAGATAGAAATTGACGAGGAGTCATATAAAATAAGATTAATTTATAAGCAATAAGTTTTTGGTATATATTGGGTTGACGGTTGACCACAGAGTAATTGTTAGAAATTTTTAAATTGATATCAATGAACTATTAGCATAACTGTACCTCTGCAATAATATCAGTTTTGGACCTTATTTCGAGAACGGTAGGACTTACAGTAATATTATCTAGATGCCTAATTCTAATGATATATTGGTAAAAATTGAGGTAGAGGCAAAAAAAGAAGCTATACTTTGTAGAAGTAGGGTCCTAGCGTCAGTAGCACTAAGTATTTTGTATCTATTCCCAACCTTTCCAAATCTTATAATAACATTGCTGTAGTTCTTACCGATGTCGAGATACGTAAATTATAACAAAAGTAGCGGATACAGGTAAATTTATTAGCAGATGGGTTTTCGGTAATTAATTTTCATCAATTCTTTTGTAAATGCAAGATTTTCTTAATTTTATATTTATGATTTTTGCCTTTTTCATAATCCATATACATTTTTTGGCGAAGCATTATTCACTTTTCTGTAATACTTAAAATCGTTTGCTTCCATAAAAAAAAAAGAGAAAAAAGTAAACACATTGAGTTTTCCCAAAGTCAAATAAAGAACTTTGATGATGATTTTTAATAAATCCACTAAATTCCCTCAAAGTACTTTTGCTTTATTATTATTATATTGTTTACATGTTTGTACAATTTCTTACCAAAAAAAAAAAAAAATTGTTTTGAATAGTAAGTACATCCACCTTCCACTTTTTAACTTTTAATACAGAACACAATAGACAGAAGTACAAGTATACACTTATACAAATCTATCCGCAGCATTAAAAAAGGGTATTATGCCTGGCTCAATATATGCGGTATGTATGTTGCAAAGTAATGCACTCTATACTTTCATATAAAATTTTATCCCTTAATAGTCCAATATATCAAAAATAATAATATAATCGACTTCAAAAACTAAAGAATATTTGTAAATTTGTTTTCACTTTTATTTTAATATAACGTAAATCCTCTTTTAGTTCAAAAATACACTAAGTTTTTCATTCACATTTTTTATTTTATGCCTACCTTTGAAATATGTTTACAATTCATAAAATAAATGTAAGTATGAATACATATTTGTAAACTCTATGAATAAAATCGAATAAAAAGTTGGATTATAGATCGTAAAAGAGCGATTGTTCGGTCAACTTTGTGGATCATTAAATGTGATATAAGAATATTATGAAAGTAGTTTATTTCGAAGCTATCAAAAGTTATTTGTTTCATTTAAATTTTTATTGAACAATTTTTTATTTTGTCTTACTACAATTTATTTAACGTAGGTAATACATATTTTATTATTTTATCTATAATTTGTAAAATCCCTTATCAAATTATAAACAGTAAAAATTATGAAGTCATGAACAAGAGTTGATTTTCTTTAATTAAATGTCAAGTGTAAATTACTCGAATGAATCCATATCTGTTTGGATGGATATGATACGCTAGTCGAGTAAATGTCCTTAAATGCTATACATCTGGGAAGTCTCCTATAGGGTTTATATTTATGTAAATTAATCATATTTTCATTGAACTTCAAACTATTTGGAAGAATTAACTAGCGAGTATGATTTGAGTATGGTTTGCATTATCGATATTAAGATAAGTATAATATAATATTATCAGTATATTAAGCCACAATAAATTTAAGTATAAATAAGCGTATATAAATTCTGTTTTCCAAAATTTGTGTACAGACTTATTCATACAGTGGACTTTATCAAATCTCAGTCTATCAATTGTTCGAATGTCTATTTTGTATATTGTATTGTGCTGAAGTTATTTATAAATTTCACCCCAGTAAATTTGTTGTCTCTTCTTAAATAATTATACGCTTAATCTTTTATCCAAATATTTTATGTAGTTTTTTATTTTATTTTTTTTTTTTATTTCCATGAATTTATCTCAATATTAGAGTGTATAGGTACTGTTGATATACACATTTTTCTCGTCGTCGACTCGTCTTTAATGCAATATCCAAATATGTATTGTAAATATTTACACATGACGATGTAATCTAAATTGAAATATTGTAACATAAAAAGGATAATCATGTCTAAAAGTATAATAATTGTCGTAATGTTGTTGGTTTACAATTAAATTTTGGAGACATTGGTAAGTAAAATGTGATATTGTGTATATTTAAAATCAACCCCTATAAATTTATCTGAATATATGTACGGCATGCATTTATCTTATTATAATACTTAAATGTATACACTTTATTAGTAAATGTACAATTGATTTTAGTGTTTTAATATAAGCAAATTATTTGAATATTGGATTATTACTTTTCTATACTCGACAGTTGACATCATGTTTGTATATAGAAACGAAACGATGTACAATGTTTATCCTGCGGCAATTTATTATTGTGTGATATAATTTCAACAATATTTAAATCCACATCAAAAAAAAAATATATGAAAAAAAAATGGAAAACTAGAACTATTGAACTTGAGGGCAAAGTTTAAATTTAATATAACACACGCATTGAATGTGAAAGTTTTTAATGAAGAAATTGTCAATTGATAAAGAAGTAGATACTAATAAAAGTTGTATTAAATAAAAATGAAACTA
>JAABKK020003963.1:0-27613 GCA_011634745.2 Catotricha subobsoleta
TCGCAAAATTTCAGGTGCGCAATTACATGCACATTGCGCATCTAAGTCCTTTCACGACACATTTTGTTTGCCGGGTAATATATATGTGTTAAGGTTGCTATTTTTTTTTTAAATTTCTTATTTATCTTACCAACTGTTACATTAATTTACTCTTTACGCAAATATAAAATGTACAAACTTTATTTAATTTATGCAATTTTTTTATTATATGACTGGAAGTCCTTTTTAAGATCAAACGTTTAAATACAAAAATTCGCTATAGAACATCTAAATTTAGATATAAAAACATTTAATTAACTTAACATTTAAGGTAGTTACACACTTACTTTAATTTAAATTTAATCTAGTGCAAAATAGAAATTTACGTTTAAACTTAGTTTAATCTTAATCCACGATATACAAAATGACCCTGGTTGAATAAGTATTAAAAGCCGCTTGAACCCTGCAATATATTCCTCAAAATATTTCACTTTTTTTTTTATTGCACAGAAAATTAAATTATATAAATTTTAAGTTTCACTTCATCCATTAGAAAACGTTCATTGCATAATTTTTCAAATCGTCTACAAAACTTATTTAATTTTTGTTTTTTTTATTGTTTTTGATTGTAGATCATCGAGCCCGCAAACAAAATCACCGGGTGGCTCAAGTACTGGAATTGAACGAGACGCTGATGGACGTCCAATTAGTGGCGCAGTAAGCAAAGATAATCGTACTGTAAGTTTGTTATAGATGTCTTTAGAACTAGACTCTTGCATTACATCTATTAACTATTTATCAGCTACGGCTTGACTAACCAATTTTTTTAATATAAACTATAAATATATTTCCCAATTTAATCTGGTCATATCGACACTAAAAAAAAATAATCTTTAATTAAACCTATTAAACTTCTTGAAACTTTGTGCAGTTTTTTTATCTATCAAACTCTATTTGCAATAGCCTGGAACAAAAAACTAGTTTTTTTCGAATAAGTATCAGCAGAGTATGATATAGTTGCTATTCTTGGATTTGTCAAAATTGCCAATATCCCATCATAAAAATTGCAAAAAAACATGTTTTTTTCTCGGAATATTTTCTTGTTCTCGATCGTCCTAAAAACTATTTAAGAATAAAGTTGGATATATCGCGAAAAATATTTATTCCACGTGTTTATCAAAAATGTGTCTGGAAATATTTTTCCGGATGTTTTTTTTCTATTTCAACTTTCAATAAATATAACTTTGCGCTTTCGCGATTTTTTATGAATTTCGTATTACGAAAAAGGTAAGTTTGGATCACTTGGAATCACTTTAATCGATTCGCGACAACACCTAGATTATGGAAAAATACATATCTCTATTAAAACGTCCAAATCTATGTATGTATTTCATAGATTATCTAACTAGAGGTAATATTAAGTATTAAATAACTCATAAACAGAGTACCCTTGCATTGCGCAAAAATATCAATAATGCACTACTTTCAGTGTCTAAGTCAGGGAACGATCACGCTAATTTTGTCGATATATCGAGAACGGCAGAGATACTGAAATGTTATTATGTGATTTGGAAATGGCATAGGTTCAAAATGTTTACCGCTGAAGGTTCCAACAAGACAGCTCAGACGTTAATAGCTCTAGATTGCATCAACGTAAAAAAAAATTCATTAACGCTACTTTTTTTTAAGGCGTTAAACATTTCGAACCTATGTACTTTCCTAATCACATAATACTATTGCTGTAACTCCTACCGTTCTCAAGATATCGACTAAACGTGTTTAGCACGAAAAAATGTTTACAATCTCCGGCGTTTTGTACGGCAACGGCAATTTTTTGAGCAGTAATGAGTGATGTAAACGGGAGTCCCGCAAAATTTCGTTTTGTGGGCTTTTGTGAAATCGGGTTTCCGTGATTTCGGAAACCCGCAAAATTACAGACTCCTTAAAGGTTTGGGATAAGACAATTTTATCAAATTCAAAACAACTCTTAAATCAACATAAAAAATGGCAATTATTCCTCACCTGCCGATTCTTATTAAAAAAAAAAATACAATTTTTCTTTTGTAATCGCTCCAGGCTAATATATGTAATATTAAATAAGTTAATACTTAAATGTTCTTGAAAAAAAAAATCAATCGTTGTGCCTATATCTAAAAATAGTTTAAAGAATGATAAATATTTGCTTTTTTAAAAGTTTATTACATTATTAAAGAATGAAAATTAAAAAATTTCGAAACAATATGCTTAAAGTATAAATCAATAGATCCGTTACCATAATAGTAATAATCATAATCATTTGATGTTTCTTTAAGATGAAAATATGTGTAAATATATAAAATTTGCAAAAGTAATTAATCACTGTGTGCAAAACCTACACTATTCTTTTCTCTCTTATTTTATAACTAATTGTTTCTTAATGTTTGTTTTGTAAGTTGTGTTTGTTATTGTTCCTGTTGTCTTATGGTAATATATAATGTGCATTGAAATTATTTACTAATTGGTTGTGGTAAAAATGTTTATTAAGTGAATAAAAATTTTGCCAACATTTTTTTTTCTCTAAGGATTAAGTGAACTTTTAAAAGTATGTGAGATTTTTAGTAACACATAAAAGCGGAAAGCATGATATCATTTATATAATAATGCTAAGATAAGATATTTTAGTTTATATACATAATATAATACTAATCTAATTCTATCTTATATGGAAGACTGGGGCTAGTTGGACCGTGGGCTAGTAAAGCTTTTCCATTTTTCTTCCGAGGGGTAATTTTAAAACGATAATAATAACAATTTATCTATTTGAGATAGTTATAAGGGTCACTTTTGAATTGACAAATTTTAAATGAAATTGGGGACAAATAAGTTATTGACAGTATAAATTTTCATTTTGTAAATGTGCGAAAAGTGAAAATAGTCGCGAGCTGCCCGTGCAGGGCCTTGCTTTGTAGTGAATATAACTTTATTGTTGACATGTTTAGTGGCGTAACGTTACAAGGGTATATCTACTAGTCGCCAAGATTGAAAAAACCAAACTTTTTATTAACTTTTTATTGACTTACAATATTTATGCTGAGTGTGAGTGTGAATTCACAGCAACTAAAAATGATGTGTTGTTACAGTGCTTTTGACATATCAACTTGAAAGTTTTAGTCGATTGTCCAATCGGAGATGCGAATTTTGCATTTTGACACCGAGCTTTCAAGTTGAGATGTCAAAAGCGCTGTAACAATACATCATTTTTAGTTGCTGTGAATTCACACTGATGCTTAAATAATGGTTACAAGATATTACGTATATTGTGTAAAATAATGTCACTAATTTGTCCCGTTAGATAAAAAAAAATTCAACGTTCTCACTTCATGGTGATTGGAATATGTTTAGCACTAAAACCATCTCTTGATAGTGACAAAAGTGAAAGTCACTATGATGTCAGCGCACCAATCACTAAAAATCATTCACCAAAGTTGGTGGCAATCACGTCGCCGGCACATGATTTGATAACAAAAACCGGTATAAAATGACTATTTTTAGTGACAATAACAATAACCTTTCCATTTAAGAAACAAATAGTCCAGTGATTTGGATTCAAAAATTAATCAACAGTACGCGACAGTTATTAGTATCACTTCAAAAAATGTATAAAATTTGTCTGTGTGTAAGCTATATTACCTATGTGTGTAAGTGTATTACTTTCATCATTGCACTGACGAATATACCACACATATTTATTAACTCTGACACATAAATCATTGGTGCATTGATTCTATTGATGATGTCTATCACACGAACAGCGTCTCCACTAACGTTCTTTACGAAGTATGTATTACCTATGGTCACTACCCTGCACATTTACTTAGAATGATTTGCTACTTATCGGTCCTTTAACATAACTTTTGACTTTGAATTGCTGCTGTTTTGAGACAGATGTATGTTGTTTTTTTTTTTATTTGCACATTTTTCTCTTATGATTCATTCTGAAGTGATTTCTATTACCTTGGTTAGCTCTTTTATTTAACAAAAACATTATTAAATAATATAAATAGTTTACAATGCCTATCTTATGCTTAATTTTGGTCCCATATGCCTTTCATCGGTCCATCAACTTTTAAAATTTTAATTAGATAATTAAACTGATTAATTACTTAATTAATCTTCAAAGAAAGACAAATAAATTATTCAGAAAGGAGTCAGAATTAATAGCTTATCATTAATTTTGATGTAGATAGCTTGTGAGCTTAGAAAATATCAAATTTAACCAATTAAATCTCATTCTAAATAAATTTAAAAAAAAAAAATAGATGTTATTTATTCCAATCAAAACACACTTATTTTGAAATAATTGTCAATGAAAAAACACTAAAACATTTATCGATGGCTTAATGTCATTTTGCATATGAAATCAAATGTTAGTTAGGCCGTATTGCAATAGGCTCTAAAAGTTAGTTCCTTACTTTTTAAGTTATTCTCTTATATTTGATGAGTACTTTATTATTTCGGTAACTAACATTTAGTATTTAACGTAAATAATAAATTTTTGAATTCTTAAATTTTAAGAGACTAGAATTATAAGTAGTTAACTTTTTGTGTTTACATTAGTATTTATTGGTAAATACTAAAAGTTAAGGCCTAATGTAAACGTAGCGATTATATTTCACTGCCTAAAAATTTTACAGCTCGAAAGAGTAGTGAAATAGATTTTGTAAGAGACATAAAATATTTGGAAGTCTACAATTGTTCTAAGTAGTAACAGATAAAACAAACAATATTTACTAACTTTCTTTTTGAAAATAAGCTCCATATCAGTTCATTATTACAGTTTTAATGATTCATTTCTCAAGCATCTATTCCGATACTTCCAACAACCGACATACGATTTCTTCCATAAATGAACTGGTGTAAATATAGGCAAAAATAAAAAATTTGCCAATTTTTCATATAACTACATATATTTTTCTTTGCAATTTTCATATAAATTTGAAGTCAACTAAAGTTATCACCAAAATGTATACCATGTAATTTTATGCAATTCGTACCATACAAGAGATTCAATGCTAAATTTTCGAACACATACCCTAAATATACCACCTAAATATGGTGTGTAATAATTTATGCCATAAGGAGGTATACGAATGATCCATGATGTTATAAAGGTTCGTAAATGTAATCAAAGTTTCAAACCACCACGTCTAGATTCAGAGCGGTACAAAGCTCTGTAACTATTCCTTCACTATACTTTCAGGCAGTACCGTAGTGTCAGTAGCTTTTTAGGTATTATTAGATATTATATTTACCAAAAAAGACAACGTCTTGCCCAAAAGACGCTACAGCGTTATTATCAAATGTACTATAATTTTTTTTTTTTATTTTAATGTTGTGACTTATAAAAATTAATTTAATAAACACATCTTAAAGCGTATGGAAGAAATATTTATTATTTACATCAAAGAACGGAATCCGAATTCAATATGTTAAAAGCAAGAATAACAGTTTGTTGGCAAAATTTTAGCAAAACACTTAAAACAATGAATACATATATATATATATACTTATATATTGAGAATGATTTCCTGTTTAGTTTGTTTATTTCTGTTTAGTTTGTTTTATTGTTTGGTGTCATTAATTTCACAAAATTTTGAAATCTAAAACAATCTTTTTTTTTTGGTTTCTTTCTTTTCTTTTCTGTTTTGAATATATATCACCGATGAAATAATTTTATGCGTCGCCCTGTACTCTGTGTTATTGCACACACACGTGATTTTTAATAACGTTCCACATAAAAAATATAAATTCTTAAACAACGCACATAAAACAAACACACCTTAATAAAAAAAAAAAAAAAAAAAAACAATACAAAACCAAAAAAGATGGCATTCCTACAGAATCGCAGCGTCTCAATGGTAGATATGTACATCGATAACTCAGAACCAAGTGAAAATGTTGGACAAATACATTTTTGTGTTGAATATGACTTTCAAAACACCACACTCATATTGAAAATTTTACAGGTAATATAAATAATTGAAGATTCTAAAAATTATATTACTACTATTTCAATCAATTCCGATGTACTTTTAGGGCAAAGAGCTACCAGCTAAAGATTTAAGTGGAACATCAGATCCATATGTTCGTGTTACATTATTGCCAGACAAGAAACATCGTTTAGAAACTAAAATTAAACGTCGAACATTAAATCCGCGATGGAATGAAACATTTTATTTTGAAGGATTTCCAATACAAAAATTAAACTCGCGTGTACTTCATTTGCATGTATTTGATTACGATCGATTTTCTAGAGATGATTCTATTGGTGAAGTATTTCTTCCATTATGTCAAGTAGGCTTGATTTTATTTTTAAAAAAAATTTGCTGCATGAGATTATTCAAATGATTTTTTTTTCATACACTACGATGAGCAGGTAGATTTTACTGGAAAACAATCATTTTGGAAAGCACTGAAACCACCAGCCAAAGATAAATGCGGTGAACTACTATCATCGCTTTGTTATCATCCATCAAATTCAATTCTAACATTAGCATTAATAAAGGCTAGAAATCTTAAGGCCAAAGATATTAATGGAAAGTCTGGTAAGTATTTTAGTTTTATACATTGGTAAAGCTTGTAAAAATAACGTGATCGTATCACGTGAATACAAATATATGATCCTACAGTCTGTAGATAATTTCACACATTGTTTTCTTTATGTGAATATTAGACATAAACGTGAATCGTTAAATGAATGGTCTTTTAAAATACTGCCCATATATGGTCTTATCCCACCTATAAATATATCGCGGATTTTTTTTTTTTGCGAAAAATGCAATACAGCAATATTTTCACTCATGCATTTTATATTATATATAATATTTCATATATTGCAAGCAATTGCACGAAAAATTCTTACAATATATTCATAGGTGATAAGGGCCAGAAACAATGCTTGAAAATTACATTGTTGAGCGTCAAAAATACATGTAATTGTGATGCGTCTCCCTGTTTGACATTGACTTAAATAAAATAAAATGAATTATTATTTAAAAATAAATTTTACACCAATTTAAAATACAGATCCATATGTTAAAGTATGGCTACAATTTGGTGACAAACGTATAGAAAAACGAAAAACGCCAATTTTTAAGTGTACCCTAAATCCAATATTTAACGAATCATTTAGCTTCAATGTGCCATGGGAAAAAATACGTGAATGTTCACTAGATATTATGGTTATGGACTTTGATAATATTGGGCGCAACGAATTAATTGGCAGAATATTATTAGCAGGTAACTTAATAATTAAGAAAAAATAAGTGTCTGTGATACTAGCCTAATAATACGCAGTCAATAGAATTTTTGTCAGGTTGTCGTTACATTTTTCCCAGCCTTTTCTAAATGGAAGCGACCAAATATAAGGTGTGGCTTCAAAATAATATATATATTGTCAGGCGTGTCATATTTTCCCCAGTCTGACCACATTTTTTCCTATAAATAGAAACAGTCTGGCATTCTATTACATTAGGATGTCCGTCACTTTCTCTAAAACCTTTATTTGTCCAATAGACGTTCTGACAGTATCGTCAGGCTGGTGTCACAGACACAAAAAATTAAAACCATATTAATTTATTATAAAAAAAAAAAAAAAAAAAAAATAGGTAAAAATGGTTCCGGTGCATCAGAAACAAAACACTGGCAAGATATGATATCAAAACCAAGACAAACAATCATACAATGGCATCGATTAAAACCTGAATAGACCACCTACGCTACAGAAGAAAAAAAAACACAAAATATATAAAAATAAAAAAAAATTTAAACTGATTTGTTCAAAATTAATGGAAATTGTTTAGAGCAAAATAAAGTTAATTATTTAATTAATTACTGTGTATTTCTAGCAAAGAATAAATAAAAAGTTGTTGAATTTTGTTATATAAATACATAATGTAAATGAAAATGATAAATATTATGTAGTATTTAAATGAGGAACAAACCAAATAAAAAAAAAAAAAAGAAAATAGAAAATACCATTCTATTATAAAGGTGTGTTATTGAAAAATACAAAATAAATAAGCAAAACCAAAAAAAAAAAAATGTTAAATTAATCATTTTTCTTATTCGCGTACACCATTTTGATGTCATATACATACATTACCAAATTATTGAAATTTTTTTTGTTAATATTAATTTGGAAGTTAAATAGATTTACACGTCATATTAGGCATATAAATTATTTAATAAGAATAATAAGTAATAGTTTAAAAAAAAAAAGAAAATTATGAAGGTAAATCATAAATTATTAAATATTATACACACAAAACTGAAAAAAAGAAGATAAAAAAAAAACCATACAAAGGAGTTGTTGTCAATTGTCACTGATACATAAAAAACCAAAACAATTAAAAGTATATAAATGTTTAAATGTATTCGAGAATTGCTGTTAAATGCTATTTATTAGAAATTGAATTTTTTTTTTACACCAACAATGTAAGAAGCAACTCGAACGCCCCAGGTGAATTTCGCGGGAAGGTTTTTTTTTTAATTCATGTTTTATAACACGTTGGGTCGCATTTCTCGGGAAGCACAAAACCAAATTGGTAAAACGGTAGCTATTGTGATAGTGGCCGACACCATGTCTGGCAGGGTTTTTATTTTTGACTCCAGCAGGTGGATTCTGACGAAAAATTTGGATATAATATCCAAAATTTATATCACAATATTTCAATACAGGGTGTTTCAACTAACATGGGAAATATTTTTTTCTTTTACTTAATATGATGTTAATTAAATCACACTGTATTAAAAAAATTGTGATATATCACAATTTATGGTCAGAATTCACCGGCAGGTTCCCGAGAAATTGCCCGGGGGTTTGGACATTATAGGTTTTTTGTCATTTTTTTAGACGTTTTTTGTAAACATATAACTTTAGATCCAAAATTCACATAAACAAAACTTTGGTAGATTTGGAATGCTATGAGTTTCTACTTTAATAATTATCAATTTTTTAAAATATTCTGCTTCTGGTCTGGTCACAAGATTCTTAGAAGTGCTCCCACCTGATTTTATGTCAAAAACGGAAAGCTTGTGCGCGATGATTTCTTTCCAGACGCTTCCACCTAAAACCCCCAAATTTTTACCATCGCTCAGGAATAGTTCAAAGGAAACTCCCGTTTTTGTTTTTTTTTCTGAGCTATGGTTCCCAAGATATGCACTTCTCCAAATCTGCCAATGTTTTGTTTTATGACTTCTTGATCAAAAGTTATACGTTTACAAAAATCGTGAAATTCACCTTCACCCGACTAAAAAACCACCTCCCCTTTTCTTGTCTAAATTTTGTATTTATTTTTTTCAATTTTAATTTTATTTATCTAATTTTCGTATTAACATATTATTTTTTTGTGAGATTCAATTATTAAAATTTTACAGCAACTGACATTTTTTATTTAGAAATATATTTTAATTACATTTTAGTAATTAAGTTTGGATATAATACTTTAGCTGTTCTGATGGATTTAACAGTATTTTAATTCTTCACTGGAAAAACAGACTGTTTACTTATTTAGTTCCAAGACTGTCAGTTCAAACATGCACACAATGTTTAAAAAGTTTTTTTTTTTTTTGGTAGAAATGGTGGTAGATATATGTAGTTTATTAAGCTTATTTTGTCAACATTTTTAAAAACCGAAAATATTATGACTTGTGCACCCGATAGACAAGCGAGATATTTTAGATTGACGAAAGTAGATTTAGCAAAATCCAAGAACAATTTTAGTTTTTGATTGTCAAATAATTTGATATCAATGAACGCAAATTTAACTTATTTAACGAAATTTTTTAATTTTTTTTTCAAGAATTTTGCTGAATCCACTTTCTTTAATCTAGAATAACTCATTCGTCTGTCGCTAGCATTACGTATAATTATTGCTTTCATCGTCTATGATATTTCACACATTTCAAACAAACTGTGTAACTGAAACCATCAAATGAATCACCAATTTAATACAACAAAATTATTTATGATGCCTATAGCTTTGTATTTTCAGTTTTTTGTTTATAATAAAAAAATTAATATAAACGTAAAGTGACCCAGGATAAGCAGAATATGTCTTGACTATGCTTCATGTCATAATCATATCTTGAATGTATTTATAGAATCTTACATGTTACCTGTGGATAATGTTTTTGATCTACAAAACACACAGATGTGATACCTACGCATTTAACATTTTATCTATTTCCAAATACTATATTACTATTTTGAAAAATTCATGATTATTTTTATGATTTATAACAGGGAGGCGAACCTTCTTCATTTTTGTTGGCTCGGTTATTCAAATGCTAAAAGTAGTGTTCGGTTCTTTGGGTTCGGTTCTTTGGGTTCGGTTCTTTGGGTTCGGTTCTAGGATTTTAAAACGAAAATTAAGAATCAAGTTAGTTAATTTTTTTGAAACTTCTTGCATATTTATGCTGTTATGGCTAATTTCGCTAGTATTTTCTACTTTATTAAAGTTAATTTTTTAAAAATTACATTTTATTTCGGTCCCAAAATAAATTTTGTATATTAGACTAATATCGAGGATGTAAAAACACAACTTTTGGTACATTATGTAGAGAACTATTCGATATTTATTGTAAGATTTATGACCAAAAATAAAAAAAATCACAAAACAAACTCTTTTTCAAACAGCTCCCTCCCATTTAGGATTCCGAGAAACGATCAATACAATTAGAAGATTTATTTCATTCAGAAAATAGTAAATTTTAATTTTATAAAATACTTGATAAGCACTTTGAATGATTTCATATTAAAAAGTGAAGGCAAAAGTGGAGAAATCGCACGCGCAACGTTGCCCACGTTTTGTAACAACGAAAATTAATTAAATTTTTTAGTAATGAAGTCGAATTTCGAAAAATTTTGTATTGTCTATTGTCTATAAAATATTATTTGATCCATCATCTTTATTTAGAAAAAAAAAAAAAAAACCACTCCAGGGAACTGAACTTTTATTTTTCGTTTAGTATTGCAAAAAAAAAGTTGTCTATTTTGGTTTGGTGCCGTGTTTTACACATAATCCATATAAACGTGCTTGCACTTGTAACGTGGGGATTTTGAAATTAGCCTTATGTGATACAAAACAAGTTCATGATTAAAAAAATATTTTGTTTGAATTTAAAATTCTTCTTAATAAAAAGCGTACAATTTTTTGTTTTTATAATTTTGATTTTGCGAAAAATGGGTTCAAGAAAAATAGAAGATTTGGTCCTGAAAATTAAAAAAAAAGGAGTTCAGTACTTTGAATTCATTTCTAAAAGTGAAAAAACTAAGGTTCTTGGGGTTCGGTTCGGTTCGGTTCAGTTCGCCTCTCTGATTTATAAGCATAAAGATTTTAATCGCATGGAATACTAGAAGTATTTTGGGTTTAGTTTTTTTTTTTTTCAATTTATTTTATCTTACACAACATAATCAATTTTAGATAAGATCTTTTGGTTCTGTGTCTTGTGTTCATTCATTATATTCAGAGCTAAGAAATAACAACGAATCTGCAAAGCCGTAACGTTAAAATTTCTGAACAAAAAAGTCTGTTAACCAAAATCAATCAATAAATTTTCATTGTCTGGTAAAATAGAAATTATTTCTAATAAGCACGATGAATTCTTGATGAACGTGTTTTATAAAATTCAAACATTAAAAACTATGGTTAAATAAAAATAAAAAAAAAATAGAAGGAAAAATGTGATTTAAATTTAAATTAATGTTAAACGCTTATAGCGAAAAAAAAAGAACAAAAAAATTAAAAAATTCATCAAAATAGTTATGAGAATTTTATTTTATTTATTGGTGTTTATGCGTGTTTGGTTACTTCTATACAATTAAATGTAAATGAGCAAAAAACATTGTTAAAAATCAAATTATATGCATTTAAAAATTATTAATTTAAGATTTATTGAAATAAAAGAGTTGATTGTTAAAATTTGTTAAAAAAAAATAAGAAGAAATTATTGATTTAGGTGTTTTCTTGCATGTATTTTTTTTCTTTTTTAATTATTTCTGGCTGAAGAGTTTAGTTGTTGTGAATTTTTTATATTATGTTGTGATTTTGTCAATTTGTTCTAAAATATGAACCAAAACTATTGTATTACACCCATATACGGTGACAAAATTTGTCAAGCCAACTAAAAGTTATTCTAAAATTAAATTTTAAGGCATATCTTTACACATCAAGTGCATAATAAGCACAGACTAATAAATGTCAATATTCAATATTTGTCATAAGCTGTTATCACAAAATACACAAAAAGTACCCAAAAACAGTTTAGTGTGCGGTTTTAAGAATTGAGCTGTTTGTTGTTTAAGAATGTTCTTGTTAGAATGTTTTAAGGCACTCAATTTATTTAAAAACATTTTAAAGCAATTTCATTGAAAGTTATTTGGCGATTTTTTTTTTACTGCTGTCTGTCTTTAAACTGTTTGTTGTGTTTTTTTATTAGTATAGTCTCTATATAATCAAGCACAGTTGAGTCACGAATACGCTAATGCGTTTCAAAGCGAAATAACGTAGTCAGAAATATCTCTGTAAAACAAAAAATTGCTACGGTGTCTTCATATTACGGGGTTTACACTGGATGGCACATGACAAAAAAAAGCATGATGGCAGCCGTTGATTGGTGGATTGCATTGCCATCAGCGCAATCGACCAATCAACGAGGGCCATCTTGCTTTTTTTGCCATCTGCCATCCGCCAGTGTAAACCCCCTGTATAAGGCGAGAAAATTTCCCTTCTTTTCAAAAAAATGCCTTATAGCACACAAATAAAATGTACGAAAAATATATGGTTACCATACGAAATCTATTTTAAAAAGTGGCGAATTTGCTTGCCGTGACATGCCTTATAAAAAAGCTCGTGGCCATGAAAACATCTCCCTTTGGAGTATTGCGAATTAGTGTCTCAACAATTATTTATATAGAAACTAAAATTATTGATATTATAATAGATTTTCGAATTTATTAAATGTTTTCGAACTGAGTTATAGGCTAGGCTTTGGGTTTTAAATTCCAAATTGGGAATTTTAAAATAATAAATATTAAATACAAATTCAAAATTAAAGAAATAAAATGTGTTCAGATTTTATGTATTACAAGTAGTCATTTTTGTCACAAAAACTATAATTGTATCAACGATGATAATATCATATTATAGTTTTAGGACTTATTATCGTGAAATCAGTTGTCACTTTTGACAAATGAATGTAAACCATTCAAAGCAACTTGATAACTTGATCGAATTTAATTCGTGCTGAAAACGATAATGTGCTAACGCGGTAACACTTTGTGATCAATTGATGATTTATGCTGAAATGAACCAAAATATTTCTGCTAAAATCAGTAAATATATGATACACACAATATAGTATATCTTCTATTAGCGAATCACGTCCGGTTACACGTATTATACGTTCATCCGTCGGGTCGCTAATTAAAATAGGTTTTACTATATTTAAATTACCACCTTTACCTAACCACCACAACTGATCGATTTAAGAAAGTTGATTTACAAATAGATGCTTAACAGTCTTAAATATCTTATTTCTTTTATCTTAAACTTTTTGGATAAACTGATGAAAATGCAATCACTCACTCTATGCCTGTTTTTATTTTTTATTTTTGCTAATCAATGACTTTAAGCTTAACATATAAGTTGATATTTTTTTGTTTTTAAACTAAATTCGATATATAATCAAAAATTAAAAGTAAAATTATTAAAACTTAAAAAAAAAAAATTAAAAAAATTTAAAAGAAATTCATTAGACATCGATTATAAACGCCTATAGAAAAATATTTAAACATAGGTAATATTATTATGTATTAATTATATAAGCAAGTCAAAATATCAACAACTAAATTTGGAGGAGAAAACATAGAAATGTTTGTTGAATTTAAATGTAGAATAATTATTACTTATACAAAAATTAATTGATAATAAATAGTGACATAAAGTTAAATTATTATCGTGTATAATGTTAAAAAAAAAAGAAACAAAAATATAGAAAAAAAGCATAATATTTTCCTATTAAATAAATAAATAAATAAATAAAAGAAAATAAATTTATATAATTAAGCATTTAAAAGTAATACAAAATTCGTTAGTCTAGTTACATAAATATATACATTGCAATATATACGTAATAGTGAAACCTCACATTTATCTGTTTAAAAGGAAAATACATCATTAATTACAACACTAATTTTTACAATATTATTAGGCTGTTCAGTATTCAACGCATTCAATTTGGGAGTTTTCTAAAATATTCTCAAACAATTCCGTTAGTTATCTATGAAAAATTCTTATTTAAAAACGCTTACTAAAGCGAATAGCATCTGTACCAACTAAGCATTAGAACTTGCATAATTGTACTGTTTTGGGAAGACGCTATAACTATATTGAATTCAGTATTAATTGTCCTCTTAACACTTTGACTCCAAATCGTCCAAATCTTAACTATAATATTTATATAAAACTAAATAAATTTATTGAACTGAAAGAAAATCTAGCGAAAATGTATGATTATTATTTGTGACCTATTCTACAATATATATTCCTTCCTATTTATCTGTTCGAAACAATTTACCTTAATGCGCCTATATATGACACGCATTAATACAGCCTAATATTTACAGAATTTACTAATTTTATCAAATTATCATTTTATTTTAGTATCGTTTATTAATTATTGTCAGTTGTGAAATTATTGTAATATAATGCATTTCACTAATTTACAAGTTATTGA
The DNA here is from genome assembly GCA_011634745.2 of Catotricha subobsoleta. Lineage (NCBI taxonomy): Eukaryota > Metazoa > Arthropoda > Insecta > Diptera > Cecidomyiidae > Catotricha > Catotricha subobsoleta. Next base: position 14,758 of record JAABKK020003963.1, read on the forward strand.
TATCAATCAATATTAATATTAAGAAATATGAATGAATAAATAAATATATAATATTTCAAATTGAAACGCACCTGACAAAAAATGTGTAGACGAAATTAAATTTTCATAAAATCTTGTACAGAGATGCAACTGCACATTAAATTTAGATACTTCAGTACTAGTATCACAAAAAATGTACTGACAGTATTACTAGTTGGCCAGTATTAGTGTTGATGTGTTCGAAAAGATAATCATTTTACCATCTATTCTTCATCTTTTCCATATATTTTCATCTAGATAATTATTTTTGCTAATATTGCTGCTGTACTATAAATATGTTCAGTGTATCAGCATTCAGTTTAAGAAAAAGTACTGCAGTACTAAACATTTACAGTACCAGTCAGTAATCAGTAGTTGCAATTGCATCTCTGAATCTTATTACGCCATTTTCCATTACCGTCACTCAGTATTATAACCAAAAATTAAAATCGTTTTAATTTCAAAAATATTTCTTCTCCATGCTTATCAAACCATTCATAATTTTTAAAATAAAATGTTTAAATGTACTTGCGTATTCGTATATATTAATGGAATATTTAGGAAGTCTGGATTTCAAAAATAAGCTCATGTGATTAATACACAAATAGTTATTAGAAAATATATTGTTAAAAAAAAAAAAAATCTCTAACTCTATAGCTCTGTTTTTCTCTTTCTCTCTTTCTATATCTGTCTATGTGAAACAAATAACACAAAAATATCTATTAAATAATGATAAATTATATAAAAATAATTATATATTAATTTAATGTAATAAGAAAAAGCATACAATATTATTTGTTTGTGCTAAAATCAGCACACGCATCAATATTTTATAATTAAAAATAATTAATTTAGTGTTCTATTATTATATGGGACCATTTATAATTCTATTACTTACATTATCCATTTATAAATGTTTATATTAAAATGAAAACAAAATAAAATTTAAAAAAAAAACAAAAAACTTTTTTTTCTGTAACCACCAACTGTTTATTGTTAACAATATTACATAAAGTGAAATAGTTTTGTTGTGTATAAATAAATATTTTCAAAAACTAGATACAAAAAAACATGTTACAAATAGTTTGCATAGAGACAAAAAAATAAAAAAATTTATATAAAATGTAAAAATATTGCTCAAATATTATTCCGTTTTTTTCTTTTTGTGACAGTAATTAAAGTGTTTGTTTTCTAATAATAGCAATTATATTTTTCTTAAGTGGAAATTTTTTAAAATCACAAATAAAAAAGATTGCCGATATTATAAATTAATTAATTTAATAAATATTTTTTTTAAAAATATATTTTCAATATTTTTTAGTTTGTGATTTTTTCTTTTAACATTTTGTTTAAAAGAAAATTTATGAAATCTAGACGATTTCTAATATAAACTAAATAATATTATTATTAATAAAAAAAAAGAACAATTATTAAAAAAAAAAAATGTATTATAAAATGTAAAATGAATATTTTTCTAAAAGTACACAATAATATTTAATATATAAATAAACTTTAATTGTACACATAATAATTATGTTGAAAGCATAAATAAATAAATTAGGAAACATTTAAATAAATATATGGTGAAAGAGTAGAAACAATTTGATTATTAATTCGGCTAAAACGATATAAACTCATGAAGAAAAATTCAACATTTTTTTTTTTTCATCTTTTTTTTAATTCACCCATTTTAGAAAAAGATTGTCATAATCGAATTACAAGCGAATGCGAATGCTCTAATGCTAGACGACAAAACAGCCGAGATATTCTAGATTAGCGAATGTGAATTAATTTACCATTTGAATGAAATAAACAATTTTTTTTTTTGGTTTTTCTTCGTCAAATAAAGTATGTCTGATATGCAATGAATGCAAGCACAACTTATTTGAGGATCAACAACAACAAAAAATAACATGAGTTTATAGCTTGATCCGCTTTTGTTAATCTGGAATATGATGGTCCTCTTAGCATAAAATAATCAAAATTATATACTAATTATTATTAATGAGTTAATTAATTAAATTTCTTTATAATATTCACTACTGTCCTCCTCTCGATTTTAGTTTTACTGACTAAAATATATATATTTATAAATGTGATTTTTTTTACATATGTAAAAATTTTAATTAAGTTTTATTTTTTTTTTCTCTTTAATTTCCGTTATACAAAAGAAAATGTATTTTAATCGATTTATTGTTGGCCATTTAAAAAATCAATGCTCCAGTAAATTATACAGATTATATATTTAAAACTATATATTGTCTTTCTATATTGATAATAATAATTACACAGAACAAAGTAAAACAAGATTTATTTAGAAAATAGTTTGGATGCAGCAAGCACACATTTTAATAATACATAATTCCAAAAAATTATAAATTTATAAATCGAATGAAATAATAATTTTTTGAATAAAAGTTGCACAAATGCAAAAATTAAATCAGTAAACGCGTAACATGTTCACGATTTTCTTATTGTTTTTTTTTTTTGTTTTTTTTCATACATTTTTAATTAAATAAATAAAATAATTTTTAATATAAATAATAATTTTTTTTATACTTATATTATTATTAAAATTGCGGCAAATTGATGTCTTCTCTTTTACATATCAATATTTTATCATTAACAAATATAGAAATAAAAGTAAAAAACAAATAAAAAAAAATCTATTTATTAATTTAACAAAAAAAAGAAAAGAAGAAAAGAAAAGAAAAGAATAATACAAATATTATAAATTCATATAAAAAGAATACAATATTTAAAACAAAACAAAAAATATGAAAACATATATATTTTTTTAAACATAAGTTTCTCAAGTATATAAATAATAATATAATGAATATACATTTTTTTGTTTTTTTTTTTAAACACAAAGTCATTTCGTATTGTCGCGAATATAGAGCCAGCATTACAATTATTTATAAAATGTTAATATAAATCTACGTAAAATATACTAAAAAGAAAATTAAGCAAAAGAAAAAAAGAGAAAGAAATTATAATATTTCAGGATCATTTTTTCAATCATGATTTAGGCCTCAGGTTAATTAATCTTCGTTTAAATCATCAAAAACCGGTTCGTTTTAGAGGGACCTATAAATAAATTTAAATGCATTATATTTTGTTGATTTAAATTAGGTTTACTGAATTGAAGTTTTAACCACGACTGTATAAATGGTCCTCCATTGCGCAAATTGAAACACTCACACACAAAAACACTCGACACTTACTCAGCCACAAGCACATCGATTTTAATCGAGGTGACAATCATTTTGTTATATAATAAAATCGCATTATTCCATTTCACGCTGGTATTTTATTATATTTTTATATGTTTATTATTGCTAATGACAATATATATAATGGCGTCAATATAGCTGGCGAACAAATTCTCGAATTAGAAGTATATTGTTCAATATGCGTCTCAACGAATAATTTTTCACAATTGAAAGATTAAATGAGGCACATCTTAAAGCAATAATTAGTCTTAATATTCGATAGTACCTACACTAGATAAACGCACGCCAATAATAATCAAAAACCACCGTCTCAATCAATATTTTAGATCTGACAGTGATCGAGAATTACCAGAAACTTTTGCTAGAAACATTTCTGGAAAGTTTTCACTGAAATGTTTTCGCCCAAAGAAAATCTTTGCTGAAATATTAATTTATGAGGTCATGAATTTTTATGTGGGCGACTTATTTTATTCAAAATTTAAATCAAGTTTAAGATTTAAATATGCATTACACTGGACGAGAATACTAGTTATTTGTAATAGAAGAAAAGAGATGGAAAACCGCTGAATTGTATTTTTTTTTTTTTAAAGTAAATTAATATTTTGGCGATGTCATATATTCACGTGAATTTTGATTATTTATAAGCTTTTAAAATATTTTAGTAAAAATAGTAGAAAATTATAAATCATCAGGAAAATTTAATAAGTACGTAGATATTAAACACTATGATTATCATAGAATGAGATGAAATATTCATTATCATCACGTATACTCTTCAAGACTTATTATTTTTGGAAATTAATGTATTGCATTTGTAATCCTGATCATTTGAACTCAAAAATTCAAGTTAGAAGAAAAAAATATTATAATTAGCATGGAAATTTTTTCAAAATTTTTCGGAAAACTTTTGCTTTTCCTTTCCAGCAAAGTTTCCATATGGAAAACTTTTCTCATTGCGATAAGCCTAATAGGTTCTAAATATACGAAGCTAAACAAAAACTAATTTTAAATTGTAGCAATAATAAATGTACCTATATACGACTTAAATACAATTATTCGCCAAAATTACTACAATCATTTTTCAACGTATCCAAAATCCATGAAAGTGACATAGATTATTTTATTTGAAATAAGTACAAAATAAAATCATTGTATTTCTATCGTCATTACTATTTCAATTAAATTCCATTCGATCCAGTGAAAGTAGATGATACGAATTACATAAAACATACCCAATAGGCATTGTAATCTCAAAATGGTCTATAGACCGTTTATGTCAAGTCTAATGTCTCGTCTATATACGGTCTATAGCTAGTTTAGTCTATATACCGTTTAATGATGGTTTAAAGAAGGTTTTTGGTCTATAAACCGTATATAGACGGGACATTAGACTCGATATATACGATTTAATAGACCCCTTTGAGACTGTAGTCTAAAAAGGGGATGACGATTGTGAACTCTCATTTCGGTAAGAAATATAGGTGATATTGTATAATGGAGTAATGGACCCCCAGCCCCTCTCAAATAACTTTTTTCCTCTGTGTATATGTATGGCCATAATCATGACTAATAACATGATTTTAATTAAATTTATCCTAGCTGTTTAGTATTTATATCCCCTTACTATATAAGGCAGCCAGTTTTTCAATTTAACTAAAGTAAACACACAATAGTCAAACAAATATTTATAAATGACACATATCTTTTACATATGCAAGTTATAATTTGTCCGCTAATAGCAGGCAAACATAAAATCCCTATCCCACAATATATGAATTATGAAAAAAATAAATAAAATAAATAGAGTTTAGTCTCTTTTCACGTAATTATTTAAAGATATCTTAAGAATCTTTTCGATATCCTCTATATGTGGAATATATTTTTTATACACACAATATTGTTATTATCTATCTACATATATATTATATTTAATTGAGAAATAAAAAATACAACAAACAATAGCTTCGAGTGGATTTTAACTCAAACATTCGAAACATACACTTAAAAACCAATGACCAGATTCAACGAATTTCGGATATAAATATAAAAAGCAAACCTTTTCGCATTATTACGAGTTTTTCTTGAGGAAATAAATATTTTAAATTATTCCTTACCCTACATTTTTAGTGATTTAATTTGATGAAATTTTATATTATTTTAAAAATTTTAAGGGGGGAATTTAGGGTGCAAAAACTATTATAATGCCAAAGGATTTAATGGTTTGATTTAGTTTCCAAAAAGCACAGATGGGACGGACTTTGACTTAAAATACAGATATTAAACATTTTATGAATTTGAAACGATCACATATCATAACCAAAACCTATATATTGTCGAATTAATTCTGCGCCCAATGGTGGGTCAATTATCAAAACTTCCAGTCTTGAGAAGAGCAAAATGTGTTAATTTTTTTGAAATAATTCATAGTCATACAGAAATATATAGCACATGAATATGGGGTGAATTGGGGTCATTTTAATCGAATGGTCATATTTTCAAAGTTCTAGGGCACCTCCCTCTACGGGTTTTGATTGATTTAAAGTCAATTGTCGTATTTTCACCCTTAATAAGCGAGAAAATCGCAATTAAAGCTTATATTGAAAACTTTGCAAAATTTAAAATTGTTGGATAAATTATATTATCGCTCTTAATCATCCAATTAAATTGAATTATAAATAATTATATTACCCGCTGCCCCCCTCTCCCATCTCTGCCTGTACTATACCTCCTTTTCCTTGTATTCGCCAAACCAGCATTTGCTTAACTTTATATTTGATAGCATATGGAGATTGAACAAAGACTTAATCTAATTTACATATTATTATCTACGTTACACCTGGCTTAAATGTTCTATTTTCTAATTTACTATAAGTATCAATTTTAATTTATTAGTACCTTCGGGTATAATAATTAAAAATTAAAAAGCAAAAATCGCTAATATTTTCTAATATTTTAACTTAGCTTAATATATAGTATTATACTAAATACTTTTTCGTAAAAAATATATAATTAAACATTTCAATGTGCACCACATCCCCATTATACGCACAAACACACACAATACATTCGTACGAAATACTACTGAAAATAAACAATAAAATGATATTAATTTTATTTAGTTAATTGCATCCACAAGAAATATATATTGGAAAGAAAAAAATAAAGTCAATACACAAAAACAACACAACACACGCACAGTATTTGAAATAGATGGAAGAAATATTTTTTTTCGCTTGTATTTGCTCTTCTTTAATAACGAAAGAAAGACTTCGTTTTTTTTTTTCAATATATTATTTTTAGAGCCACCAAGTAAGTGAATAAAACGAACAATTTATTATTATTTTTTAATGAAAGCTTGTTACAAAACTTAAATTGTTCAAGTAAAAAAGCAAGAGCACATCAACAGGTTAAGTACTGCAGGAAAACGTTTTAAGAGAAATAAAATAAATGGAATAAAATATAGTACTTGTGTTTCTCACGAATTATTGAAAAGCAAGATAAAAAAAAATGGATTTCAAATTCTTGATAAATAAAAACAGAAAATGATTTCGCAAACGCAATGATTCAGTATAAAAAAAAATGTACAGCCTGAAATGTTAATTTTTATTTGTGAACTTCTCAATTTCTACTAAATAAATCATTAAATATTAATTACTTAAGTTGCTTTAAATTTAATATTTCTATTTTAATTTGATTAAATATTTTGTATATTTTATTGCTTGCCGTCATTAATATAAACGCTTTTAACAGCAGCAATATGTCTAAATTTTTGGTGTATAAAAATTAACAAGTATTAAGCGGCTTCGAGCAATGATCCAGAATTACTTTAGTGTGAATTTTGAGTATTTACGCTCAAGTAACTCTGAAACATTGCTCGAAGACACTTATTAAACGAAATCTATTTTTTTTTTTAATTATTCGAGCACATCAAATTTTCATTCAATTTACATCAGTTTTAAACAAAAATTTACGATTTGCACAAGTCCTAAATTTGAACCGAAAAACCATATTTAAAAAAATAAATAAATAAATAAAAAATAGAAGAGAAGAAAAACAATATTTTTATTCCATTTTTATTTTTTTAAAATTAAATTAAATATATATCTATAAAAAAAAAAAAAAAACTATAAATTATAGGTTAGCGTAATATCTTTTAAAATTACCATCACAAACAACAGTACGTATATAAAATATACTTATATAAATGTATATTTATAATAATTATATTTCTCTAAGTAAAAAAAGCACAAATGTGCCAAAAAAAAAATTCAAAAAAACAAAAAAAAAAACAAAAAAAAATAAATAAATAAAAATTATAATTAATAATAATTAAAATTTAATGAATAAAGAGCGCGAGCTATAATAATTAGACATTTCTTTTTTCGAAGCGCTTCAAATGTAATTAATATAAATTTGCAAAAAAAAATGAAGTAAATATTTAAATGAGATTAGAGCGATGTGAATATCATAGTATTGTTGATAGTATAAAGAAATATAATAGAGCAATACCAATACCTAACTAATATTATTTTATTTTCAAAAAATAATACACTATATTTAAGAAATTTATATATATATATAAATACATAATATAGAGATAGCCAAAACATCACAATATTGATAAATATTTTATTGTCGTTGTTTTTCTATTCGCTTTTTCTTTTTTTTTGTTTTTTTTTTTTTTTTGGAAAATAAATTCCAGATCTAACCATAAATAATTGAAATATGAATCTGTCACTTTCATTATATTTTTTCAATTTTATAATTATTGTTTTATGTCAAAAAAATAGTGATACTATTTAATTTGAATTGGTTAAGCGACGGGGTTGGGTGCAGTACCTGTATTGCACGTGTTTAATTTAATTGATACATAACTATACAACAAACACAAGTATCTTAAAATAGTTTCTAAACAATTTTCAGATTGTTTGTATTGCCACTGTTTGCCGTTTTAAAAATGTTGTAAGCAAAATAATTTTAAAACAGTTTAAAAATAATGTATGTGAAATTCTAATTCCATTTCGATTTCACGATTTTGCAATTTTTCCAATAGGTTTTGGAGGGGAAATTCTGATTTTTAAATAAAATAAACAACCAAATGATTTTATTATGTCACATAGTATTATTATTAATAATTATTTTGATATTTTCATGTCACACAATGCCGTCTCGAATTACCTAAATCTGCATTAAATTAAATTACTTAAATATTATTAAGTGGAACATACTCAATGAATTTAATGTTTGACGTATTATTAATAATAAAAATGTTGATGTTCATTCTAGCACGTCACTGTTTACTTATAATTGCAGCGGCAATACAATATTTAGGGCAATTTGAGAAGTTTTTTTCCTCTCGCATATGCAAATCATATTGCAACTTTAGCGGTGGCTTCTGGCATATAATGTATTTGGAAAATAGTTTTATTTCAAAAGAAAAATGTGAATATTTCGTTTTAATAAAGAATTTTATTTTAAAATTAAACCTATATTTCGATAATTCTTCTTAAGTAATCCCTTCTCGCGCACATTTTCTTTTATAATAATATAAAGTAAGTAGTGTGTTCTATGTGAGTTTTGGCTCACATCAAGATCAAATGACGTCATGCCAATGACATGATGGCATTATTTAGTCGTGATATCATTTACCCTTGAACTGTGTCAAAGCTCATGAAAACCCACTACTTAAGAATTTTCATATTTTGTTTTATATTATGTTTTATTGAAATTGGAATTCAAGTACGTACTACTAGATACTACTACTTACGTGAATTATCTCTATTATCTATTATAAATTACTATTCTCACGTAATTTTACCCATCTCTGCTTATAAGATATTCAACGCTTTTAATAACTATTTAAATAAAATTAAAAATATTTATGTTTGTCACAAAAATGGCACAAGACTTGAATGACAGTATTTATTAAATTTTTTTTATGTTTTTAAATAAATGTTAATAAGTATATGGCACTTAAACCGAGCACCATATATGTCATAACATTCGAAACGAAATAAACATTTTAACGCGCAATATATATTTTATTTTATTTTTTATGAAAAATAAAAATAAAACCCTGAAAACGAACTTTAATTAAGTTAGTAAATTAATGTTAATTAAAAAATATTTATCAATAATTCTAAATAGGTATTTTTCATGATTATTTGCTTTTGACTTAAGTAAACTTTCTTTTTTTTTTTGGTTTTTTGGTTTATTGATTTTTATTTTAAAATCAACGTTTCTAAGTTAAAAATAGGAATTATTCTAGATATTTCCTTACATAATATTATAATAGTGCCTAAACTTAAAATTAAATTAAAAAGAAAGTGTTTAATGAAATTTGAAAATAAAAATAAAAATCTTTAACTATTTAAACGAGCGAACATGAAATAATGCAAAATGAATTTTCAAGTTTTTCAAATCGGCACAAATTTATTTTAAAATTGAAATACCAAACAACATAAATATAAAATTTTACAACCAAATAATTTTTTGAACTCAAAATTTGTTTACACAAAAAAAAAATGAAAGAAAGAAAACAAATCCAAATTTAAAATAGAAAATATATTTTGAAAAAGTATTATTAACATTTAAGTCAATTGTTATAGAAATGTTTGTGAGCCCATTTAAAATACAAATTGAAATCAACATTTCACAATCACAACCATTAAGTTAATATATGAAAATTTCTTTTGCATTGATTGTAAGGAAAAAATGATGAAATTAATTAATATTAATATACAAAACAAAAATAAATGTAATTACGAAGTTCTGCTGAAAAATAAAAATGGACAAAAGAAAAAAAATAGTACTTAATAATAATATGTAATAATAATGAAATGAAATTCTAATAACTGTACTTACTTATATGAAAAATTAAATTTAAAAAAAAATTATAATGAACAAACCAACAAACCACAAAATGAAACCCAAATCTAAAAATAAAATGCGATAAAAGAGTTTATTGTTGTTAGATGTAACCATGTAAAATTATTGTAAATGTATTTAATGCAAAGAAAAAAAAAATTATAATATTAAAATATATATTATACAATATATAAACAAAAAAAATTAAAAAATGAATAAAATTAAAAATAAAATTGTTGCTTTATTTTGAAAAGCTTTTTTTGGAAATTTTATAGGTGTGTCGCGTTACTAGTCTATAGCCAAACAACCATTTTTAGGCCTTTCTAGAACTTTGATAAGTTAAATTAGACACTTTCTATGTAAGGGAGATGAGAGATTAAAGTTTGAAAATGCCTGTTCGACACCTTTTTTGATTTCATAAAATCGAAAAATTCGTATTAATAAAAAAATCATTTCTCAGAAACTATTTCCGAAGAAGAGTAGCTGGTATCTGGGTATGAATACTATATTAATAAGCTACTTAAATACGTTTTTCCTCATATAATTTAACTATTATAATATGGTATGAATTTCATCATACGTGCACACGGGGGAAAGGGGGTTAAAAAAAATTACCCTATCTTACTTTTTCAAATTTACCCTTCCCTGAAAACAAAGCGTGTGCGGGTATGTTTAAAAACGATTCCAAGAGAGCAGTATTGTCTATAGCCAAACAACCATTGTTATAACTTTGATGAATATTTGCTCTCACATGGTTTTTCTGATAGAGGGACATCTAAAATGCAATTTTTTTTTGGCCTGTCCCCAACCCCCATGTTCGTTGGGGGGTAAAATTTTGTAATTGCAAGGGTTAACGAAAATGTCTATAACTTTTGATCAGGACTACCTAGAGATTTCATATTAGAACCATTGGACGGAGAATTGAGTCAACTAATAGAAATTGTTTTATCCTATCAACGTTAACGCCTTGGCTGCCAAATGGGTTTAAAGTCAAAAAACTAAAAAAAATGCATTTTTTTTTTATTTGTACCAATTTTTCGAAGCTTTACTGTAACCTATTAAAAAAGTTATCGAGATAAAAGTTGTGGGAAATCTTATTATCTTTTTTACAGTATATTAATCAGCTCAATCTGACTTATCGTTCTCGAGATATCTGAATATGTTTAATAGACTGTCCCAGAAAAAACACTTTTTTCGAAAAGTTAGACTCCCAGGGCATTTTCTTATATGTACCATTACACTCCAAAGTAAGGAAAACCAAATATTTTCGGAAAAAAAATTTCTAGAACTCGCCTCATCAATTTGAAAAACTGAAAATGAGGTGTTTCATTTTTTATGCATTTTCTGGTCTATTTACCTCGAAATATCATCCAGGTTGTTATGAATTTCATTAAATTTGATTGTATTAGTTAGAGGAGATCTAAATTATGTTGTAACATCAGAAATTGGTATGATTAATACTCTAATTAAAAAATTTTAGGAAATATATGGAAAAAAACCTTGTTTTACTTCATTTTTGAGAAATTCTGCGAATTTTGAAAAAAATCAAGTAATGGTTTGATTTTTTTTTTTTTTTTTTTGATTTTTTCAATCAAGTTTAATGAAATTCATAAGAACCTGGATGATATTTCGAGGTAAATAATTTTCAGTTTTTAAAAACGATGGGGCGAGTTCTAAAAATTTTTTTTTTTCGATAATATTTTGTTTCCCTTACTTTGGAGTGTAATGGTTTAAAAAAATGCCCTGGGAGCTTAACATTTCGAAAAAAAATTTTTTTTGGGACAGTCTAATGTTTAATTTTATTTACAAAATTTATTGGTATTATATCGATAGGTAATATAATATTATAATGGCAAAAATTTACCATGAATGATAATAAAATTAATAGATTTATGTAAACAAAATTAATCATATTCAGATATCTCGGGAATGACAAGTCAGATTGAGCTGATTCTTCGAAAATAGTTTCTGAGAAATGATTTTTTTATTAATACGAATTTTTCAATTTTATGAAATCAAAAAAGGTGTCGACCAGGCATTTTCAAAGTTTAATTTCTCAGCTCCCTTACATAGAAAGTGTCTAATTTTTTTTTTGTTAAGTAGCTTACTAATATAGTATTCATACCCAGATACCAGCTACTCTTCTTCGGAAATAGTTTCTGAGAAATAATTTTTTTATTAATACGAATTTTTCGATTTTATGAAATCAAAAAAGGTGTCGACCAGGCATTTTCAGAGTTTAGTTTCTCAGCTCCTTTACATAGAAAGTGTCTAATTTTTTTTTGTTAAGTTACTTACTAACATAGTATTTATATCCACATACCAGCCATGCTGCTTCGGAGGTAGTTTCTGAGAAACGATTTTTTTATTAATACGAATTTTCCCTTATTTAATATTATGAGATAGTATGAAAAATTTGAAATAAAAACCAATCGATCATAGAGTAATTATGGCGAAAACCGATCACCAGTTCGATTTTTAAAAGTATGTACTTATTCGATAAGAGTTTCGAAAAATATTCAACCCGTATTTTTTTTTCGGGAAAATTTTTAACTCCTGCTAAAAATTAGAAAAATTGCTTCTAATTGCAGTCTTTCTAAAAAACTGAAAATTCCTTCTAAAAAATAAATCTTTTCTAAATAATAAAATCACCTTCTCAAAAAAATATTTTTTTGCAGAAAAAAAAATTCTGCGTCTTTTGGTATCTCAACCAAAAAAATCCGTCCACTAGCATC
>JAABKK020003974.1:0-27607 GCA_011634745.2 Catotricha subobsoleta
GAATTCGAATTACATTATCTCTTATGGTAGTTGGATTGTTTAAACTTCTCCGCAGAATTTTTTGTGACGATATCGTTAGACGCCCCATAGGAAACTCATTTCACGAGCGAAATTTTTTATATTCTCCATATTACTATTTCCTTTAATATTTCGCTAGTGAAAATTTCGCTACTCGAAAATTTCATTTCACGCGAACAGGAAACCGCGCTTTAATATGAAAAATGACATTCAATTTTGAGGAAAACACACAGTTGTTTTTTCAAGGATTGACTCTCACCTAACCCTGCCAAATGGAAATGACGGTTTGCAAGCTTATTTTGAATAGATCGTGTTTTCTGTTCACATTTTTTCCACAATAGCGCTAGTCTCTTTAGGAAAATATAACCTACAACTAATTTTTTCATTCAAAAATTATGAGGTTTTTGCATTATTTGTAAGGTTTTCCCTAAGTTTTGTCCTTTAGTTAGGTTATGGTTTCCTGACGTCTGGCTGAAAAAGTTTGTGAAACGTGATCTATAGGGCATAATTTCAGCCATTATTAACTAACCTCAATCGAAGCGTCATCTGCTTGTAAACAGTACAAAAATAGTTGTTCGGTCAAAAATCAATACCTAAAACTAGTAAAAAGTTTTAGTTCAACAATAAACTAAAATCATGTCCTTGATGAATATTAAGGAAATTTTTCCCCTTTTGTTTTGCTATAATTTTATGACTAGTTTGAACCTTGAACTGAACCGCCCAACTATAATCTTAAGCATATCATACACGCAGCGATTTGTCGTACGCTATATTGTACGATAAATTGAAGTACAGTTGGAGAACAGTTTGTGCTTGTGTTATAACGATCAATTTGACTTTTAAATAAATGAAAAGAGTACGATGATGGTTGGATGTCGAACTGCGATACACCCGCGTAACAACCAATTTGACAGCAACAACGGACCAGTTGAACTCTTGTCGTACGACAAATCGTTGAGTGTATGGGAGGCTTTAAACTAAACCAAAAAAAAAGGTAAAAAAAATATTATGACGCTGTCAATCTATACTTAAAATTTAATTTTATTTTACGAAGTTTAAACAAAACAAATGAATAACTATAATATCATTTATATAAGTTTAGCATTTGAAAATAAGTGAAAAGGGAAATTTTGTGAAATTTAAAATATATTATCATTACTGACAATCCAAACAATATAAATTTTTGAAAAAGAAATGTTTATAAATTCGAATCACATACACTTTAAAGATTGACATGAAAAATGGAAATATTATGCTTCGAATAACAGCCATAAATATTTGATTTTTTTTTTAAATAGCCTACGCTAAGGCTGCCTATATACATAAAATCTGCCAAACTTTCTCGTTTATTATGGATAGCTACATAAAATGGCAAGTTAATAAATCTCAATTACACAATTCCATTGTCAAATCCAATCATGATCCAAATTGAATCCAATGAATACCTTAATTAGTTAAATTTATTTTGCAGGATTTTAATGTAGAAGACATTGTTCAGTACATTGACAGTGAAGATGAAGTTGTTGAATATCTAAATGTAGGTTTATTATTATTAACTTGTAATACCTTGCCCTACATTTTTTGAGGTCATCTTTTTAAATGTTAATTGTTTGTATAAAAAATTGTGTATTTCATTTAGATGGAGGCAAGAAATCCATTACTGGAAGATTCTGCAGATGATTCCATAGAAGATATTGCTGAAAATGTAATGAACTACAATCTCGTATATATTGAGATTGAGGAGAATGTTGAAATGATCAAAAAAAAATCGTTTGAATGCTATATTTGTAAAAGAGATGCATTTTCATCGCGTAAAAGTTTAAAAAGACATATAGAACTTCATCAAATACAATATTTGACGAAACATGTTAATGCATTGCATGCTCCTACTGACAAAATTATTCAACACATTTGTCGTATTTGTGGAAAAATATTAGCCAAACATTCGGTTGCAACACATTTACTTTCACATAGCGGAAAAAAACGATTATTTCCATGTGAAATTTGTAATAAAGATTTTACAACATCAAGCAATTTGAAGCAACATCAAATTCAGCACAACTCTTCTAAACCTTTTCAGTGTCACCTATGCTCTCGTTCATTTGTTAGAAATGAGTAAGTATCTTTTTTAATCGCCTTTATTCTGTTCTCAATAACAAATTAAAAAATAAACACCGATTTTATTATGTTTCCTATTATTTTTTCCTCGTTTCAGTCGTCTGAAAAATCATGTAAGAGTACATTTAAATGAGAAGCCTTTTCAGTGTTTAATTTGCAACAAAACATTTTTCAATTCATACAGTTTAACAACGCATAAAAAGAAAGTACATGCAGGTGAAAAAACAAAAATTTTGTATTATAATTTGAAAACTGGACAAGTTTTGGAATAGAAAATCCTTAATTCATCGATTGAAATATTATGTGACATACTATTAAGAAAAATTTTATAATTTATAAAAATTAGAATCGTAAAGTTATAAAAATGAATACAAAATATTTTATTTAAAGCCTATTATTTTGGGTTTGAATTTATGCAGACGACATATTATTTTCATACATTAGGGCTGGAATTAGGGTAAGGAAGGGAACGTTGGCACACTTTCTACATAGTTGCCATTAGCATAACTCTCTTATTTATAGGCATATTTTTTCCCCGAAAACTACATCTACATTCCTTCGACACATTTTAACTTGTGATTTGTGAAACCGGTTATAAAACCAGCCTGATTGTCACTATGCCAACCTATCCCGAAATTTGCATTTTCATGGAGTAAGGTGGCACATTTCTGAGATCCAGAAGTAAAACAATATTCTATTTTATCACAAAAATGAATTAAATGATATATAGTCACCAGAGCTGGGCGAAAATTATTCGGTCATTACCAGACCAACACTTCTGGGAGCCAAATTATAATAGTGTTGACTTTGGAATGTTCAGAAAAGTTGTAGAGCTATTCAAGAGGAACAAGTTTACTGAATATACCAAAATATTAATTCACATAATTCTGAAATTATAGTCAATAGTATTGAAAAAGTATATATTAGTACGAGATTTTTCAGAATTATTAACTATAACTTCAGCACTATATGAAGTACTACTGCTACTACTTTGGAATCTTCGGAAAAGTTTTAAAGCTATTCAAGGGGAACAAGTTTACTGAATATGCCAAGACAGTAGATTTTGAAAAAACACGTACTTTTTCAATCTTTTTCAACGCTATTGACTATAACTTCAGAACTATATGAACTACTGTTTTAGCATATCCAGCAAACTTGTTCCACTTGAGTAGCTCTATAACTCTATTAAATATTCCATTGCCAAAAATCTTACAATTTGGCGCCCAGAACTGTCGGTCTGGTCATGACCGAATAATTATTTTCGGTATTTCGGTCGACCGGCCCAGCTCCGATAGTCACAACGACCATCTTCTCATTATATCAGGAGAACATTTATTTCTAATTAAAAAAATCAGAGACGAATAGTGTTTTATATAGATAAATTTTAAATTTTAGTATAGTTTAATTTAAGTATATACATACAGAGGTCAGGGAACTAATTATTTGTTACATAAGTATATGAATTATTTTTAATTTTGCTATAAATCTTTTAGCTCAACTTTAAATATTATTTTTGTCGACGCTTATGTATTACTTATTAATTAAATTAAATTTTAATATAAAAAAATAAAGGAAATCTTTCGATGTTGTATAAGTATCGATTTTACTTTGATGAAAATAAAAAAAAATCCAAAATTTTCCAATTAAAATAAGATTTTAAAAGTTTTAGAACTGCGGTGTTTAACTGATAACACTTGTTAATTTAGATAAAAATTCTAATTAATGCTGTTTATATTTCAGAATATACGGTAAGTGCTTTCAAATATCAAAATAGAAAGAGTCAATAATTACAGCATCAGCAAGAAATTGCTTGTAACTTTTTTTGTGTATGCGACCATGTCATTAATTTTTTATATCACCGTCCCAGTTCCTCCCCCATTCCCAATGCGCATGCCTATCTTCCTTATCATGATGTAAAAGAAAGTTGTTGTTCTTGAACAGCTTCTTCCTTCGGACAAGAAAACACATTTTATTTTATATTTTTTATTTTATTTAATATTCCTTGTTTCACCAATAAATTTAGAAACAAAATATTTTTTTTTACATGTTTTTCAACAAGTATAGATTTTGCGGTTCTTGGTTCTCTTGTTGCAACTGTGTGTGCTGCAAACTTACCAAAAAAAACTAGTTCTGGCGTTCCGGGAAAATTTAAAATCTCTCGTTTTAAAATGGTTTCAAATTTTGAAAATAACTATACCCGCACTACACAATGCATATATTATGTCTCATTTTACATAATTAAATCATAATCTGGATTTCATGCTATTGCAATCATCAGTATTGCTAAATCGACCATCTGTATATCCAGAGCACATAATGTGAAAATACAATGAGATTAAGATTATCAAAATAATCATTAAAATGAAGAAAATAATAAACCAAATGTATACATTAAAATAAATATTCTTTGTTGATGCTCATTTGAAATATGTTTATTATAAGTACTGTTACGGTTTTTATTTTTTAGTTTATAAATATTTATATAACTATTTGCTACATAGGTTTTATTTCCTAAATAAAACTATATTTATAGTATTATTATCATGTATTCAAAGATTTTCTTAAACGGAACGAATGCTTAGTTAAAATATAGATAATATATCTATTGAATAAAATACGATTTCCTGTGAAAAATAACATTTGACTTTTATCAATGATCACGAACTTTGGTCTTAAGATCAGTTCCGGTCACTCTACAACATAGTATAAGTGTTATTTCCATCGAACCCCATTTTCTAAGGGGGGGACATAGAAAATAGAAATAGAAAAAATAATCAAAACTATAAAATGCATACGCATGTAGTTCATAAAAATAATATTAATATAAATAGTATAGTATTAGTTTCAATAACTATATCTTATCGGGCTAAACTGATAAAATTTTTGCACATTATTTAAAATAATAATATGTATAACAATTATTATTATATATAAGAGGATCTTTAAGTGATATATTTATTGAGTCTTCTTTTCGAGAATTAATTTTAATGTGATAACATAAATTATAACTCATTTTTACGTTCAAACGTAAATAAAAAGAAATTCAAATCGAATTTTATTATTATTTATCGAAAATTATTCAATTCGCCAGCAAATTCTTTAGTGAAAATGCTAATTAAGAATATTTTAGAAAAGATATTTATTTAACTAACCGAAAAAACCAATAAATATTAAAACAAAATATCTAAATTCTTTGATCAGTTTAGGTTATTCAGTTGGCGAAACAGGATATCAATTAAAAGAGTTTCAGAGTATATTTAAAGTTAGCTCCAAATAGTAATAAATTGGGCTACGAGTGAAATATTTTTTTAAAGTTTGAAAGAATATTTAATCGGATTTACTTCCTGAAAACTATATGCAAATTTATAACTTATTATAAAACATAAATTATAGATTATAAAATTCATGACAGCTCCGAGTGAATTTTTAAATTTAATTTTAAATTCCAACTTTGCATAAAAATGTTTTTTTTTTTTTTGTTATAATTCTTATTTTACGATAATTTTGAATTGTTAAATTTTCCATATTTTAATTTTCTATTAATAATAATTTAAAATCGAGCAAGAAATTAACTAAAAGTGAAATCTCCAAGGCAGTGATCACCAATAAATAAAAATTCATATTTTGAGATAAATAGATATCATTATAAAAATCTCTTCTAAAACTTTATAAAAATGTCAAATCAAAAAGCTAACAATAACAATAGTGAGTACAAACTTAATTCATTATTTTACTATTGTTTTAATGAAGTTATTAAGAACATAATAATAATTTTTTTATTTTTTTTATTTTTTTATAATACCTGCGTAATCATTCTTATCACTATAAACTATCCAATAGAAAAACTTAAAAATCTTGAGAAAAATCTATAATATGAAAATGATTTCTAAATTATTCAATTGTTATTTATTTATCTGATAGCTGATGTTTCCATATTCTATTTACAGCAATGCCAGAGCGCTCTAAGGAACCATTGCCATGGAAGTATGAGCAGCCTTCAACCATATTTCGACCGATACCAAGATTAGGAACTAGTAATCCTCCGGACAAATGCAAGGACAATTTCATAAAGACAACTAGAAAGTAAACATGAACTACTAGAGAAGAAATCGGTCATTGAGTTTCTGTTTTTTAGTTTATTATATTTTCTTGGTTTTCTTTACTATATTTTAATTTGAAAAACAAATTTACATTAAATTTTGTAATAATCAAGCAACAATCCAACATAATTTAACGATAGAATTTAAAACCTTTTCATTGAATATTATCGTATTTTAATTTCATGTTATTATTGTGTTTGTTATCATAATGCAAATTATTACAGCACTTCTCTTTAAAACCTCCTAAAGAACATTAACATTATTTTTTTGATTTATAATTTTTATTCATGTTTCTTCTTTTCTTTTTTTTATAATTAATTTGGGTTTATACGCATATATGTGGCCTCACAAAGCCATAAAATATTCTTGTTGATTTATTATTCTAGTTGATTTTTGTTTTGTTTTAAAAATAGTTTCCAATTGACAGATTGTACAATAAGAGTGGTCGAAAAACAAAATAAATGTTTAATTTTCGCGGTCCTATTCCTATATTACAAAAAGTTGCAAAATGAAATATTCAGGGAATTCATGAGCAAATCAATAGGCAGAAAAAAAGAAACCAGCTTCAAAGAATGACTTTTTTTTTAAATTTAATTCTCAATGTGAAATAATTTTACAATAATTGTTTTATTATTTTGTTATTGATTTTTCAAATAATTTCGTATTTTAAGCGTAAAAAAAACATATTAACTTCTTAATAAAAGTACGATTAAAACCCAAATCAAAAGCAAAATTGTAACTATATTTTCAATCACAAGAAGATTTTCAAGAATATTATTACTTTCAGTCTCTAAGTCCCTAAAAAAAAAAAAAATTAAATCAAAAATGTAGTTTCTATATAGAAAAGTAAAATGAAAACTTTAAAATGGATTTACCTTAATTGACCTTCGATACAAAAACCGTTAATATAATAAAATCTGTGATTATCTATTGCCTGTACTATGTGGCCATCATATTTTACACACTCACCATCCGATACATAAATATCTTTCTTTACAATCGTATTTGCTGTTAATATTCAATTTTAAATACATAAGTTAAATATTTAATGAATTTATATTTAAAAATACCTTCCACACAAACAAATTGGCCCAAAGTTGCACCTTCTGATATAACGGCTCCACGTCCTACCATCACATTCTCCTTAATAGTCACCCAATCACCAATATCAGATAGTTCACTAATAATAGATAAATTTTCTACTAATACACCTTTTCCTAAAATAACATCAATCGCTATTATAACCCCATTACGAACTGCCGATCCGTATAGAATATTTGAACCTATGCTAGACCGTTCACCAATTTCTACACCTTCTCGAATAATAACATTTGTCGCAATAAATGAATGTTTAGCTATAGCTACTGAAGGTTCAATTTTGGCACCATCACTTATATAAACAGAATCGAATATTTTCGTCATTTGGTCAACAATTGCATTCCTTCCAATTGTTACATTGAATCCTATTGATGACAATTTTCCCACCTTTGCATTTTCAAAAACTTTAATAAATTGCTCTAATCTTGCCTCATCTTCTATAACTGCATTATCTCCCACATATGTATTTGGTCCAATAAACGCACTCATTCCTATCGTTGCATTATTTCCTACAAATACATTTTTTCCAATATGTGCAAGTTTATGTATTTTGGCAGTTATTGATACTGTAGCACTAGGTTCAATTATGGCTGTTATTAAATTGCATGAGAGCTAAGAATTAGAAATTTTGATTTTGATTTACCGATTTATGTTGCATTCAGAAAAATATTGACTAATGTAACTTTTTCAATAATTTTCTGAACATTTAACAAGTAGATATAAATCGAGTAAGTAAATAAAAAAAATATATTTAAAAAAAATCTTCTATAACTACCGAATTCAAATCGTTTTTTAATCGCCAAATATTTCTTTATTTCTTAAATGTCAAAGAAAAAAAAGAGAAAATGAAAAACATATCTACCATAAATGTAACTAAATTTAAAACAGAAATAATTAATAAAGTTTTCATTTGTCGAGAATTAATTAATTATAACTGCTGCTAGCTTGGGAAAATCACCAACGAACAGAGGCCACAGTAAAATCACAGTTTCGAATAAGTGAGATTTAAATTTAATCTAAAATATTTTCAATACTTCAATTTGCTGCTAATATTTAAGTATGACTAAGCGTTTCAACCCATACACCTTGCATCAATGTAAAAATATGTTTTTTTTTCTCATTGTCAATTAATATTTGGTGGTTGAATATCACTTATTCGTAGTAGATGATTATTTTTTGTTGTATTTTATGACGTGTACTGAAAGAGAATAATTTATTGTAATGACATGCTATATCAAACTGCTAATATCACATATCAATATTTTTTTTCTGGACTACTTCGAAGTAGTTTGGTTATACTTAATTTATTTATTTTATCAATACATCAGTGCCAGTAATTTTCTAGGTTTATAATAATGCGTGACCGTATGTATACTTCGAAAGAATAATTATTATAAGCATTTACCAAGAGCACAACCAAAAAAAATGATTATAAATTGCACAGCAAGTTTTTATTACGCTTGTTCAAGTTTTATTTTATTGATAACATTCCACTATCGATCATTAGCAATTTCAGAGCAAATTTCTTTATCGGCAATGAATAACTATATAAAGAAAAAATAATAATATAAGAATATTGCATAAAACAAGAGCAGATAAGACGGTTATGTATAAATATAAACGGAAGAGAAAACTCAAACTCAAATATAAATAAAATGTTAAATAAAACTCCTAACCGGTTAAGTATATCCTGTTGCTTGAGCTTTTCGTATTAAAATCGAGAATTACCTAAAAAAAAAGAAAAAAGAAACCAATCTGATTTACATATTTTAATGATTTTGATATAAGATAAATATAAATATAAATATTGAAAATTTTTGTTGAAATTTCGAATTTACCAATCATATACATTTATTAAAAATTAAATAGAAATCTCTATGATAAATTGTACACAATTATTTAACTTAAGAATTAGAATATAGTTATACTTAAAGAATTGATCAATTTATTTAATTACCATTGGGTAATATGTCTTGGAATCGCATATTTCCTTTTAATTTCTATTACATATGAAACTTGAAAAAAAAAAAAAAATAATAATTAGAATTTAAGTTAATATTTATAGCTAGAAAACTTATTACCTAATCCGCGTCAGACATTTCCTGCTAACACATTATTAATGGTTATAGCGCCAGTTATATCGCTTTAAAATCTGAAGTAGAATTTAATTTCAATATTTGGTTAAACAAGTACATAAATTTATGGAGCTAATATTTTATATATATATAATTTAATTTTTTTTTCTATCATTAATAATACTATATAAATTATTTATTAAACAGCTGACAAGTTGAATGCTACTTATTGCGGAAGTTATAAAATATTTCCCACTTGCATGGTTTCCAGACTTCCAGTTTTTGCAAATATTACTTTCATTATTTGTTAGAAATTATCAAATTATATTTGAATATAGGTTTTTCTATTCCATGGGTGAGAAAGAATTTTTGGAATAAACTAAAATAAATTGTGAATATTAAATGTTTGCATATGAAACATATTTATAAGATATACTAACCTGTGACTGTGGAGTAGCTAAGCAATCCATCAAGCATATTGTGCACGAATGCCGACAAAGGCGATTCAATAGAAGTTTGGAAGAGATCAATGTTTTATCGCCTAATCAATATTGTGGTTAAATAATAATCTTGATGTTATTTTATAGTTTATTCATTTTGTTTAATTTAACTATTTTAAAACTCTGCAAGTTAATAATGAAACGTTTCCATAAATAAAAATTTGTAAATAATTTAATAAATGTATTTAAGTTAAAATAAAAAAAAATTATGTGCTTACCAATTTAATAATTGACGAATGAATTGTATTGATTTTTTTTTTGCTATTTCTTTTAAGTAACCAAATATTTTTAAATAGAGTAGTAGTTGGTTTGTGAGTGATAATTATTGGGATGTTGTTTATAATTGGTGCTTGCGTTGGGTAATTTGTGACTATAATACAGTTGCTATTGTAACTGTACGGATTTTAATGTTATATTAAAATTATTTAATTGATTATCTTTTTGTGATACATCAGTATTGTTGCTCTTATCATCAGAGTAATATTTGTTAAATTGAGAAAGTCTTTCACTATTATTTCAATTATCACCTGTACCCGTATCACTGTCACTACAACTAATTTTAATAATATCGTTTTTTGTTATTGTGCCTGCAGTAGATTTTTAGTTTGTCTGATTGTTGTTGGTGTACTTCCCGTTATAGTTGTTGCAGGAGCTATTGTTATCGATGAAGTTGTTGTGGTGGTTGTTTTTTTACATTTCTTACAAATAAAATCATCATCTGCCTTTATTTTGCTTTTTTCCAAACCAACACAAAGTATATGAAACCATTCATTACAGCCGCCATCACATTGTACCCAATCGACCTCACGTCCAGCAGGGCGTATACAATTAAAAGCACTGCATTCTTCATCTTCATCGGATGTTGATACGGTTGTAACAGTTTGATTCTGTTCTTTTAAGTGTTGTTGTTGTCTTTGTTGATTAACATTAATTTGTCGCCCACGTTTTTTCTTTTTAGGCGCAGGTGTTTTTATAATTGGTGGAGACTCTGTTAAGGTCGCTGATGAATTAATTGTATCAATGATGGTGGGTGACGATTCAGAAATTTGTTTGGTTATAATTGTCATTTTACGTCCCCGTTTTGCTTTCTTTACTGGAATTGGAACACTTGTTGTATTTGTTGTATTTGTTGTATTTGTTGTATTTGTTGTATTTGTTGTATTTGTCGTATTTGTTGTATTTGTTGTATTTGTTGTATTTGTTGTATTTGTTGTATTTGTCGTATTTGTGTTTATTGTTGCATTTGCTGGCGTTGTTTCAGCAAAAATTGAAATTGAATCAATTATAGGAACTGCTGTGGACTCTAAATCTTCTTCATCTAAATCATCACAAGCTATCAATTTTTCAGAGTTTGTAGTATTCATACCAGTAACACCAATTGTATTACGATTTAATTTACTTGTTTTCTTGTGAACAACATCACTATGGTGCTCGTCGGAACGACGTTTTCTTATGTTACTGACTAGACTTTCGTTTGGATGTGGCTAAATTGAAAAATGCAAGATAGACATTAGTATATTATTTAAATTTATCCAAAAAAACATTTTTTACTTGCCTTAATTTTGTAGTTTAAATTCATATATGCAAGATCTGATATATCTGCCTTAGCTGCATTATACAAACGCCATAAATATTGTGTTTCATCGAGGGACACTTCTAATAGATCACCTTCCATCATCAACTCATCAAGTTTTTCTTTAGTCGAATCTTGTAATTTTATTAGCGGTGGAGCTGGTTGAGTTATAATTGTTTTCTTGGTAGCTATTGTTTCGTTTATAGGTGTTTTAACAGTTGGCGGTAATACTTGCTGATGTAATTGTACTGACATTGGCGGTGGCGATACAGAATAAGCATGTTCACTATTTATGCATATTGATGTTGACGGTGATTTTCCATGACTGTCACCACTATTAACAGATAAATGGCTATTTTTATTATCAGCGATCGATTGTTTTTGCATTGATGCAAGTGCATTAACAATTTCTTCAGTACCGAGAGCTTGCCGGGCACGATCTTGCCAATTCATAGCACGCTCCGTTAAGCACTGCAATGCTTCACCTTCAGGCAGACGAATTGGTATTTTTTGCAACGAAACTAATAAATTTAAAATGTTATCTAATCGAGGTCGCTTTGAACGTTGACAAGACTCACACAAATATTTGGTTTCACGATCACGATTTCGTCCATTTAACAGTGGTACCATAGGATATTCCTTATTTGAAGTAGCACACAAATTTGTTACAGCATTGACATTAGTGTAATTGCGAACGCACGCTTTGTGAAACCAATCCCGACACAAATGACATCGATACATTATACCATAGAAGTGCTGATAGCACGTACAGAATGGATCAGTTTCTGGATTTTTTCCGCTATTCTTTTGCCTCAATTCTCGCATTTCTCGAACTTCCTTTTCTTCTGCATTTTTGAATGCAATTACCATCTGTGCAGGACCCATGTTCTCAGTAAATTGCTGGCTGAATTGGTGATCCATACGGGCACAATTTGTTGCGGTAGGTGTTATTGTTTCGGTTCCTATTGGAAAAACACAACGACCAGTAGCGCCCGATAACATTATAGATTTCGATCGCGGTGATAATACTTCCATTAATTCCAAATTTGAGTTTCGTTTTAAAAATGTTCGACTTGTTTTATGTTTCCACACACGGGCGCTAAGCAAATGTTCTTCCATACGTTTTAGTTCTTCCAATTGAAATGGTATATTTTTGCCTCGATTCACCACATTT
Organism: Catotricha subobsoleta; assembly: GCA_011634745.2. NCBI lineage: Eukaryota > Metazoa > Arthropoda > Insecta > Diptera > Cecidomyiidae > Catotricha > Catotricha subobsoleta. Next base: position 12,657 of record JAABKK020003974.1, read on the forward strand.
TCAAGTGTATGAAAATATGGATAGTTTTCATTTGTTTGCAATATTTCTACCGTATCTAGCCATTCTTTAGCCTTTTTAAGAGCATCCTCTAATATCTGTTGTGATTGCAGCTTGCCATCGATTTTTTCTGCACGACGAAGTAACTCTTCGATTTCCGGTATTTCGTGTTGAGTACCACTTTCAAAACATTTTCTCGCCTCAGCTTCCCATTCATCAACGTCAACTATAACACGTTGTAGATAATGTAACTCATCTTGTATTAAAGTATCATCAATATCATCAACAACTGGAAGTGCATGCCCTTCAGTGTGTAATTTTTTAATTGTTTGTATCTGTATTTTGTCATCAGATTCACGAATTTCCCGAACATGATTATACCAACGTAATTTCTCTAATACGGCCCTTAGTGGTTTCATTTGTGGCAATTCAATACACAATGAACTACCTTCTTCGATCAAATTCTCAATTGCGCTTTCTTTTATTTCATTCATTGGTTGAACTAGCAAGCTTTTAGCCAACTCAATAAATTCTGTTCCCATTTGTTGTAATTCTCGTACACTATTTCCTTCTTGAATGAGACAACAAAGATTATCAATTTCATGCATAAACATATCCAATTCTTCAATCGTTAGTTTATATTTAGCAATTTCACAAGATGAATTTCGAGTACGTGTTCGAGATTTATTGATATCCAATTTTTGTATAACAGTAACACATTTTTCAGCTTCTAAAACCGCCGAATTTAATCGTTCTAACAGAACAGATGGTGGAAATTTTTTGTCTTCGGCCTCTTGTGCTAGCTGTTGTAGTTCATCGAGTGTCATTGAAGTAGGTGTTGTTGGATCTAGCACATCACGAACTTTGGTAATCCATGTTTCAAAAGATTCAGCTTTAACTTTTAATTTTCGTAACATTAATGGTAATTCGTCGAGCGTGTAGCGATATTTGAGTGTGTGTTTGTCGGGTGCACATTTACATAATTCAGAAAAATGGCGTAAACATACTAATGTCTTAATGCATGAACAAGTTACGGCTGACAAAAAACATGTTGTTTTACATACTTCACATTGGCGTTCATCGTCTGGTATAAGTTCAAATGCCTCACGTTCAGCTTTAGTGACACCCCATTCAAGTAATGTTTTTCGTAATTTCTTTTCTGTGTCTACCATCTCAGCCATATCTAAATAGCATGCCGTTGCAATACCTAAATTTAGTTTATCTGCGTCAAGTGCCATTTTACAAATTAATTCATCATGTGAGAATACGCAAAATCGTCGAAGATTAGAATAGTGATTAATACATTCACGACCCATTTTAATCCAATCAGCTGTTGCAAAATTGACCGCTTCTGCAAAATTATAGCCTTGATTAAAACCAGCATGATATGCTCTTGGAAAAGTGATGATAAATTCACCAGCATGTTGATCAGTTCGATAAACTGGTACACCGGCATTCATAAGTGTATTTGGATTCATAATTGTAACCAACTGATGTAAAAGGTCTGGTTGCGAATGAAATAGTTCAGGAGCGGCACGTTTCATTGTGTTTTCAAATGCTTCGGCTTTTACACCCGGAACACCGTACCATGTTTTTGGTTCGCCCCAATGCAAATAGTTAATCGAATAACTCCAGTGATCTTCATTGTGCCAACAAAAAGTTGCAAAGCACATACCAACATACATCCATGGCACCTTCATACCTGATATATCTGCATTAATATGACCCAACACAGATTCCTCCAGCAATGGTATATTATTTAAATTCCAACTACTGTCTGCATATTCTAAATTACCCGGTAATAAATAGAGTGAATTTTTCGTTGGAAATCCAGATCCATGGTCCATGGTATGAAGATCAGCACCATATTCAACAGCAACATCTTCATCTATTGACGAAACAATACGCCAAAATTCACGTTCCACGAGCTCTGTTGGTACCAAATGCACTGGCATATTAAAATAGTCTGCCTTAAATTGATCCGCCATTTCACCAAATTGTTGCAATGTGTATTCCCGTTGTGCTTGCTCAAAACCAAATGCTTCAACCGGTTTACTTACTTCTTCAACTACACATTTTGGACAACGCCATTCCCCTTTTGGTATATCTGCTAACGGTGGTATTAAACAAAATGTATGATAGCTGTCATCGCATCCATCACATAATAACATCGCTTCTTCGCCATCGCCTCGCTTACAAATGTGACAAATATATTTAGCTAACGGATCTGCATGATTTCGGCGATAAGAACCTTGTCTTTGTTGTCTTCCGCCACTACTATTATTTCCACCGTTCATACGGGATTTCATTGGACTCGTTTGCTGATTTTCGAAACTTGATCGTACTTTAAATCCGGCCATTTTCGGACCAGCGCCAAATATCTCTAAACGTTTTAATTCTGATTGTGCTGTAGCTGCAGCAGTTTTTGCTACTTCTGACATCGTCATGCCACCAGTTCCTTCGATTTTGCAGCTAGAATCAATTGATTTTGTTGGACTACAATTTTTAATGTCTTTTACTTCAATATCCGTACCATCACAATTTTCCAACTTTTTCACATCATCTGTATGAACAAAACGTTGAGACCGTCGAGCTGTTGTTTCAGTTGGTGGTGTGACATTTTGACGTGATAGTATACCATGTGGCTTATAATCATGATCATCCAAATCGGTTTCCAATTTAGGTTTGATTTCATCCATTTTTCCCATTGTGAATATATCAAATGGAAATAGAATGCGTTCGTAGTGTCCTTTTAATATTGTGCCAACGCTCTTTCCAACTGGATAACCCATTCGACATGCAATTTTAGACCATTTTCTACCATTTGTTGTTTGCTCAAGGCCTCCTTCTTCTTGAACAATTCGATGCAACGAATATAAATCAAGTGCCTTACGTTCTACCAATGGTATTTTTAATGAAGATCCCTGAAGTTCCCAAAATTTGGCTATTTGATCAAGAAAATTAAGCTTAACACGAGTTTTAGCCTCTAATTCATTAAGCCGCTGGACCCTTGGTATAAATCGAAGTTTATCAACATCAACGGTAAATGGTGGCTGCCATGATGTTGGCGGCCGAATTTTACAAATACCATATTTTTCCGCTATTGGACGTATTTTACTAATATACGTTAATGGATTTTTAAATTCTTGTTCGGTGGGTATAAAAACTGGTGCTTCTTTAGGCACCTCAAATTCGAATTCTTCATTTTTATTTAATGAAAATGAACCATGTGACTGACGTGATGTTAATGGTAATAAATGAGAGCGAAGAAATGGTATTTGTGGTGGCGGTAGTGGTGATTGTGATGTATATTCAGCATGTGATGCTCGTTCTGGTGATGAAATCTTAACATCATTTTGTGTAGATGTAGCAACAATATCAGCATCACTGGTGAACTCACTACCTATATCAACAATATTAGAACGATTTGTTTTTGGTGTGGTTGATGAAAATGTATCCATTGTTTTGTATCTTCTTGTCGGTGTAAATTTTTAAAATCAATATTTAAAATATTTATTTTTACATAAATTCACTATAATTTAAAATAATTTATTTATACATATTATTTTTCACTTCTCTCATCTGATCGACCATCTATTATGTTGTGCGTTAGTGTATACTTCCTATAAATAGAGATTTAAATTAAATTAATTATTTTTATTGATTATACTGCGTTTTCATTATTGGTTTTCAAATAAATTCACATAATGTCTACCATATTTTCGGAAATTAGTAGCTTTTATATTACTGGCACCATGCAATGCAAAGTTTGGTATCATTTTTCATACCAGATTTTTACGTTTCGCGTCACAAATAATATTTTCTTTTAAAATGTTTTACTAACGCTAAAACAGCATTAGAAACAAATTTTTGTTATCAATATAGCGAAATAGCGCAAACAAAATAATTAAAATAAACATAAGAATTGAATATCGAAGGTAAATAAAAAATTATTTTATTTAATTAACTACGTGTGAATTCAGTTTAGTCACTATCAACCATTTTCAATAGTTACTAATCTATGATTATGAAAACGCAGAATATTACAAATAATGAATATTGAAATAAATTTTAATTACTGTGATATTTAAGTGAGAAATGCCGTTTTCAATTTTGCTTCTGTAGTCTTTGTTATCTTATTTAAAAATCCAAACAAAAAAAATCAAAGTGTTTCTTTTCAAATGTTTAATAGTTCACTTTTGATTTCACTACACAATTAATTTAAATCATAAAAAATCACAAGAACGTAGCTCTTTTTTATAGTCATCGAATAAATATACTGAATTCGATTTTAAGCGTGAAGTTGGGTTAAATGTAAAGAAAAAAAAAATATTAGATGGCTTTGTGTGCAACCCAAATTTATAATTTCAGTTTTACTTCACATAAAATATTATGCGACTGCACGCACATTAAATCACATTAAACAAATAAGTAACTTTTTTTTTTCTGTAACTTTTTTTTAGCTCAGAAAATTGTAGAGCTGAACGGGAACATTTAACACTTCACTCTAACTACACCTTTATATCACAAAAAAAAAAAAAAAAATTAAAAATAATAATAAAAATAGGGGCTTTGCTTCTTTCGATCTGTCCGAAAATAATAATTACGAGTTATGGTAGCTCACAATTTATTACCATATTGGTTTTTTTTTTTTTCATTAATTATTAGTTTTTATTTAATATCATTGCTTATTTCTCACGTAGGCATTATTTTAGTGTTTTTATTGTATCGAAATTGACAAAGCAGCATCTTTTTTTCATTGCATTGGACACAAGTTCGTAGAAAATATATGAACATCACTGATTATATCAAATGTTAGTTTTGGTCTAGGCGAGGTCTACGCATCCATCAAAAATAATAAAAAAATCTCTAGTTAAACACAAAATAAGTAGATATTCACTTCTGAACTCAATTTAATTGAATTTATCTATATTTATAATAGGAAACTCTTTAAATAATTGTGAAATTTATTTATTTATAATGATTTATTTAGACGCACTAAAAAAAAAAAAAATAATAAATATAAAAATAATAATCAATGAAAATAAACTAAATATTAACAATGTGTTCGTTGCCACAAAAGGTTCATTTACATTTTATCAAATATTGAAAACGATAAAAAGCGAAAATTTTCACGCAAACCTTAATTTAACAATATGATGAAAAAGAAGTAAATTATTATTCAATAAACTTTCCGGTTGTTAATATGATTTAATTTTATTAATTTGATAACCAAAGCAATATCGTTATTTAGTTAATCCACAAATTGATGAAGTTTGGTTTTACAACACAAAACCGTAATTCTTGAAACTTGCACAGAAAAAAAAAATTATAATGAAATTGATATTACTTTATTGTGTTTGTCGTGGAAAAAACAGAAAATGGCAGCGGCCACGGTACATTATTTTATAACTATAGACTTAATACTTATTCTTTTAGACTAAAAAATATATATATAATACATATATTGGAGAAGGTGAACGTGAAAACCCCGCTTGCCGAATTCATACGAACACAAATAGAGGGGATTTTCATTTGACATCTGCTAGAATGAATGAAGTACTTATTATTATATTTTCATGTGATTGAAAATGGTCTTGTATCATATTTTTATATAAAATATAATTTTGGTGAAGCGTAGGGAATCATAATTGATTATAATAGTTTCAGGTGCATAAAAAATAAAAAAAAAACAAAAAAAAGGTTGTGTGCAATAAGATAAACTTATATTTGGTTCGGTTTATTTTATTCTCATCAATTCACAAAAAAAAAAGAATCTACAAATCGAATTAGCTTACATAACTGAATAATGTGTTAATTTTCAAGACTATATGTAATGCTCACGAGATAATTAATTTTATTTTGTTTCAATTCCATAAATAGAGTTGAAAGATTTTTTTCTAATTTCCATTTAGTAACATAAAACGTAACCTCAATTTATCAATATGAAATGAATACTGGTGATTGGAAACTTGTACTTATTCCTTACTTGGTTTTTAAAATCATTTTATATTGTTTATATTTTAACAAAAAAGATACAAAACGTTTCTTTGTTATTTCTCGAACTTTTTTTTTATCTTATTATTATTGTTTTCGGTCAACTTTATATTTATTGATTAACAAACAGTACTTAAGATGTATCATCTCTGAAATAATTATTTCACTTTCCTTTTACTCTTGTTTTAAGAAACACTGTTTTTAATGTTTTTTCTAAAACTTCTCTATAAAACCATTAAAATGGATAGGTATGCATTGTACTTCTTACTCTGTATTCCATGCAGTGCTAGATATCTATATGAATATTTATGTTTTTATTTTTCTCTTTTTTACATTAATTATAAATTAGTTAATGGTAGGTAGCAACTATATCAGTAGTAAATATTGAACATAATAATTTCATATGGCACATAAACTACTTGATAAACCTACCCTCAACTCATGCCCTCAACTTAATGCACTAAAATTGTTATGTGCTTATTATGGCTGTGTAATATACTACAGGTCGGTCATTACTTAAATAGAAATCGAATGTAAGTATGTACATACTTTCATCCTTTACGCAATGATGATGTGCATGGATTAGGGTAGATCGATTTTTTTAATTTTTTTTTTATTCTTTTATTATGAATTTCTGAGTACTTAGTATTTGGTCTCGTGATTCACGTGATAAAGAGTGTTTGAGAAAAAAAAATAGACTCAGTGTGCTATAGCGAACAACAAGGTAGAACCTAATAACTTTCTAATAACCTCGAGGTATAAAGAAAAAAAAATCGATCCACCCTAGTATGGATTGATATAACATATCACAAAGTATAAAATATTTAAACACCCATCATAAAACTTATAATATGTTTGTATAATATTTAGACATTAATTCGATTTTTGAAATAAATTGATGTTTATAGAAATTAATGTTTTATAGAAATAATTTTTATGAATAACATAAAAAATTAGTACTTAATTGGTTTACTTTACTAAACTGAGTATTAAAAAATAAAAAGAATTCTTTCTTTCTTGTTTTTATTTAGTTTATTATTATGAAAAATAATAGCAGATCAATAAATCTTAATTATTTAGTTTGTATGTACATACGTTAAAAATATTTTATAAGTACATAGCTAGTAATAAGTAATAATTTCTGAAGGAGTAGAAATAAAAAAAATTACTGTTTTTGTTGACAATACTTAAAGAAACAGTATATTACTTTGGTCACGTAGGCACACATTACACTGTGTAAAGATAAACATAAGTTGTAAAATCGACGTACTTATTAGCACTGGATGTATAGAAATAATCAAATAATAAATCGAAATTAGATACTTGCTGAATTATGAATTAATTAAAAGTGTCCACACAATTATATCGTAAAAGAAAAACAATGAATTATAATGCAAAAAAAAAAGAAATTGCTCAAAATTTAATAGAAAAATAATATGTATAATTTTGGAAAAATGGCGACAGGTTTTCATCTATATTTTTTTTTTATCTTTATAAAGAATCAGTCGTGCTATCATCGGTTTATCTCGTCATGAAACGAAGTTTTTTTTATCTCAGCCCAAGCGTTGTTATTCATTGGTTTTGATTACATCGTCTCTTGGTAAATAATTATTCTATTTTAAATTCTCAGCAAATGGTAAATACTTTTTCTATCGTCTCTTTGACGACGCTTTCCTGTCGGTGTACTTCATCCTTTAACGCAACAACAGATTATTTGGTATTTGTTATTACGCTTTCGGCTTTGCCGCTTGCAGATTATGTGCAAGCTGAAAAGCGAATTTGTTTACCATATTACCATATACTATAAGGTTAATAATATTAATTTAATATTTAAGAACATTGAAAGAATACTTATATATAAGAAAAGGTACCTTAATATTTTTGATTTAGTTAACATATTTACTAAATTTGCTATTAGTGATACAATTTTCACTAAAATATCTCGTACTACCCTGAATAGAATGTATTAAAAATAATCTTATAAATTTAAATTTAAACGTATGACAGCAGCAGTCAAATTTTTTTTAACGCGAACAGTTATAGCAGTGTTGCCAAATTAATTTTAACCGAAAGAAACGTTGAAGTATAGAACGATGGTACATAGCCATCTCCATTACCCGAGTAGACTACCAGGGTAAACGATAAGAAATTTACTTTCTGCGTTTCCATTACCCTAGTAGATTACGGAGGTAGTTTCTCTGGTAATTTTGTTTTTTATAGCGGTTGAAATGTCAAAACTTGAAATAATATAATAATTTTAATTTTATTGAAGGTTACTTAAATATTATTTAGGCGCTGTTATTACGTAACACGAATTTAACCATTTTTTAACACCCCTCTACCCCATTATAACAATTCGTAACAAATTTCCAGACTAAACCTCCCCCCCCCCCTAGTAACGTAACAGAATATCCACATTTTTAAATGAGGTCTTTCAGTTTTTTTAGTGCCACCTTTTTTTTACTCAGAATAAACAGAGGTAATTACAAGCAATCCTATTTATTTAATTTTGATAATTAATGTTAATTAACTAGTCAAATTAGCATTTAAAAGTAACTTCGGCACGACACGAAGCCTTAGTAGGAAATTTTCCTTTTGATTTGGTAGAAAATATCCCTGCTCTATCCATACAATCAGCTATTTTTGTGACAGATGTGCAAAAACAAAAATAAACGACAAATTTTTGCATTTTTAAAATCAATATTTAAAAATTTCAAGCGTAACTGAATTAAAAAAGATTTGACAATTAGTGCAACGAATTACATCTAGTTTATTTTAAAAATATAAAAAGTACATCAATTTTTTAGTACTGAAAGACCTCATTATTGAAGTAACACTTTAAAAATTGAATTTATGTAACATCGATAGATACTCCTCAACAATTTATTTGTTTTTGTTATTAATACTATAGTTTTTGCTCATATTCTTTTTTTGAAGTATTTACCTTTGTCCGTTGAAACGCACGCCGGTAAAGTAATTTACTAATCGTTTAAAAATTTATCGTTTACCGTCGAATTTACCCGGGGAATGGAGATGGCATAAACACGGCATTCTAATGTAAACGTAAAGGCAGGAATACTAAACTTAACCTCACAAAAACAGATGTCCCTTGTTCAAATCTTTACCGTTCAGTGGAGAGAAAATGTAGTTATGTAATGTAGCTTTAGAAAAAAAAAATAAAATAAAATAAAATGATCTAAAATTGATCTTTTTTTAGATCAAAAGATTACAAGTTCTAAAAAGATGTACAGATATAGGTACATCACATCACATCATAAATCAGTGAAAATGATGTAGATCATTGATCTTTAGTTCGCGACACAGCCGTCTGACGGCGAAACGGAAAACTAAGCACCAAACCTCAACCTATTTGTCAATTTCACTTGAAATCACCGTTATAACACTGGCTGGGCGAAACGCAGCTTTTTTGATTTGATGATTTTAATTTATATAAAAAAACAATTGAATTACAGATATTGTATTCGTTATTAAACATAAATTAAGTAATAAAACTGATAATGGAGCAAGTCGAAGATGAACAAAACCAGACACCAACAAACCAATATATTGCCTCATATATTTGGAATTCTGGCCATATATCAGTCGCCTACTATAATATTTCAACATTGGAATTATTTGTGGCAAATGAAGCTGTTGATCTCAAACCGGATTTTTGGAATTTAAAAAATCTCTTTCGACAAATTAATGTAATAAATGTTCTAGCCAGCGGTTCAAATTTATTTCTAAAGGAAATAATGGAATTGATTGGCTTGCCAAAAGATTCAAATCCAAATGATTATCGCATAAATCGTATGAAATCAATAAGCTCAGCTGATTTTATTGTTTATACAAATAATGAGAAAACTTTATTTGAAAGTCGAAAAAGAATAATGGAACTAAAGCTACCAGGAATGTTATCACATTTTACTGAACAAGATCGACACAATTTTATTGAAACAACAATACCATTAAATCAGACGTTAGTAGTTCAATGTTTGGGTAATCTGTTAAATTATTTGGATTCGAATTGGAAGCAATTGTTTTTACGAACTGACAAAAATCCTATAATAACTGATATAAATGTTTATCAATTGGAATCACAGGTATTGATGGACGAGTCAACATTCTCTGCATTGCAAGTATTTACTGCTAAAGATCATCCATCTGGTTTTAAAAAGAGTTCAAATGGTTCGTTTAAGGAAGGTCTATCACTATTTTCAATTATGAATAATTGTGTTTCGCGAATTGGAACAAATGTATTAAAAATGATTTTGCAGCAGCCCACACGAGATTTGTCCGAATTAAATTTACGATATTCAACTATTAACTGGTGTATTAATCAACAGAATGGAAATGTGATTGGTAAATTACTTGGTAATTTGCGAAACATGGGTAACGTTGGGGAGATATTTTCAAAATTGGTTTCAACACATGGTAAACCAACCATTTGGAAAACTTTCAAACGAACCATATACAATGCCAATAATATTGGTCAAATTTGTGCTGAATTGATTGAAAGCAATTTAAATGATATTGCAAATACACTTATTTATGATATAGGAAAATTTATATGCCAGAACGATGTACTAAAAAAGGTTTTAAACAATGTTAATATAATTGTTGATCTAGAAGAAGGGCTTAAACATGGAAAATTCTGTGTTAATTATGGTTTGGATTTGGAGTTAGACCAAAAGAAGGCTAAATTATTAGAAGTTGTAAATATTTTGAGTGATACAGCTAAAAGGGAAATTGTTAATTTACCAGAGTACGTTCGTGAAATGACCGTTCATTTTGTACATGAAATGGGATTTTTAATTGGTAAATTTCAATTTTTAATTACATTATACAAAAACTAATTACTAATTTTCATTTATTTAAAATTCTATTAGCCATTCCATCGTGGGGTAGCGATAGTCCGCATCCATCGTCATTTTCTAGTGATAACTTAAATTTCGTTTATAAAACTAATAGTGCTTCTTACTTTAAGACACCTTTATGCGAAGATTTAAATAATAAATATGGTTACTTATATCCTGAAATATGCGAACGTGAACAGGAAATTTGTATTTTATTTTTGCAGCATATTGAAGAGAATCTATCTGATCTTCAACACATTATACAAATTTGTGCTAAATTAGATTGTATGATATCAATGTCGGCATTTTCAGTTGAACAAAATTTAACCAGACCAGAAATAGAAACAACCGATAAAATGTTAGAAATTATCGATGGTCGTCATATATTATTGGATTTGAAAGGAAATTTTATACCAAATTCAACGTCGATAAGTGCAACAAGGAAAAATTTAATAAACATTTTGATAGCACCAAATGCATCCGGTAAAAGTGTTTATCTCAAAGAAATAGCACAAATTGTTTATCTTGCGCATTGCGGTTCATATGTTCCGGCCAAATATGCTAAAATTAGTATAGTTGATGCTATTTACACACGAATTTTTAATCCGGAAACACTGTATCAAGCCAAATCATCGTTTTTAATTGAAATCCAACAAATGGGGAATGTGATGACAAATTCATCAAGTTCATCATTAATATTGGTCGATGAATTAGGTCAAGGTACAAATGTTGCGGATGGTAAAGCATTATTTTGTTCTTGTTTAGAGCATTTAATAAATAGAGGTGAAGTGACACCAATGACCATTATTACAACGCATTTTAATGATATTTATGATGCACTGAAAAATAAAGAATGGACTTGCTTGAAAACATTTAAAATGCTTCGAAATCTAGATGGAAGCATTTCTTCCACATTCGAACTTTTTAATGGGAAAAGTATGGAGAACTATGCCCGAGACTGTGTGGAAGTAAAACAATTTCTAAATAGAACACTAGGCGCGATTGGAAATAGTAATAATAGCAACAGGTAACGTTTCGAATTATTATTCCAAATATGTTTTATTTCACATAGTAATTTTTTCAGAGTTGCAAATACTCAAAACGATAATGTGGACACAGGAATCGTTAACATTGCTAATGAAACATATAAAGCCAAAATCAAGTGTGCTGCAGAATTATTGTTAAATTTTGTAAATAGAGATGGCAATCTTGTGGACATTTTTCAATTGAATCGCATATAATTCCCAACAATATTCGTTTTAATTTATAATTTCTTAATTTCATTCGAATAGATTTTCTTATTCATTATTATCAAAGTTTACTTGTAACATAATTAATTCAAATTTGAAAATATTTTTAGTTTTGTTAAGATAATGTAATCGTAAATTATAAAATTTATAAGAACAAAATCTATCAAATTTATTTACCTATATAGATTATAAACTACAAACTTGTATATATATAATTATTATTTCAGTAAGTATATAATATATATATTATTATTTAGTTTATAATTTGAATTACATATTAATTTCATAACGAATAAAAGCTTTTTTGATATTTATTTCATTTCACTATACGAGAAAATCGCTTGAAATTTTATATTTAAAGATGGCTTTTATCAAAATTTACACAAAAAGAAATTCTGTAATAAAATGTTTTACATATAAATAAAACAAAATTTTCGTACGAAAACAGCTCTAAATAGAAAAAAAATCAAAACTAATAAATGAAAAAAAAGCTTTTCGAAATATTCGCTAGAAAAAAGCTTATTATTTCTAATAAGAGCATATTTCTTGCGTATAAAGAAATTGTAGTAAAACTACTAACACATATATAAACCTCTGCTTGACACGAGTTTTACGCCCATTTTTATATATTTTATAAAGTTCCTGGGCAAATTAGATGAATTGGTTTAATGTAATTTACATACAAACATAAATAATGATTCATAAATAATTCGTAAACAATGATTCACTTGTCGTACGGTTACAATATTTTACTATCACTGATTGGAAAAAAATAAATAGTAATTACGTAGGAAAATGATATACGAGCTATTGAAATTATAAATAATTGTAAGTGAAAACTGAAATTTTTTGAGCTTACTTAAATAATTTACATTCAATAAAAAACACAAAATGCTTGTTTCGTGAATGTTATTGTGCAATGTAATTTTTAAAAATTAATGAAATGATTTTAAATTTAGTTATTTGGAAATGGCTAACAATTGCAAATATACGAAGGATTTATTAAATATATTAGCCAAAATCTTTGATAAATATGATGAGAAAACTGGTTTTGTTGGATACGTGGTTGTCGAAGATGATAAACGGGGATGGATAGGTAATTTTCGTAATTTTACGAAGTTTATTAATTATTAATAAGTTACAATTTCTTCAAATAATTAACATCGGTTTTTGATTTAATTGCATATGACAAATATCGGTTGTCATTCTGTTTACGAAAATAATAATTAATTAATTTATTTGTGTCTAAAATAATAACTATTATTTATATTGTTTACTGTAATTTTATTTATGAACAAATTACATAAATTACACAAAATTAAATAAATCACAAAAAAAAATTGATTTTAGCTCGAAAAAATCAAATCTAACCTATCTCTGACATATAGAAACAAAATGCTTATAATGCATAATTCTTTATTTAAATAAATATCTTTATCTATAGATGAATTGGAAGCAACGAGTTATATTCTTCAAGAATATTTAAATGAAAATCAACGCCAAGAACTTGCCAATAGATTACAAATTATTATCGAAAACAGTGGTAATGGTGATATTTTTTGCAGTGATATTGAAACTAAATTAAAGAAACTAATTAAAAACAATGCTGATGTTCGAAATAACATTTTCACTGCAGTTCATTTATATCTTAAGGAAGATATCAAATTAGAAAAGGTTATTTAAAATATATCCAAGGTCATCTTAAACGTATAATTTTATGATTTCTGGGAGTTTTTATTTCACAATATTCATAAAATCTTTTCTATGACCAAAATATTCTCCGCAACAGTACCATGCAAATTTTTATGATTAATACATTTTTTTAAAAAGTTAATTGTTGTAAAAATTCATTAATTTTATCGAAATTTAATAAATTAAAATGTGAATGGTATTTTAATAATTTTAGCGTATTTATTTTTGAAAGCATCTAACACTAATTCTTAAAAGTTTCTGAATATTTCGCTATACTTAAAGGCTTCTAAAACTTATTGCTTAAATTTCTTCCTAGAATATAATAATATTTACTTCATTTTTCAGATATGTATTTAAAAAAAAAATAATAAAAAATAAAATACTTATAGGTTTCATTTATTATTATTATTATTATTTCTTTTTTCCATTTTTTGTGACCACTGGGACTTTTCTCAAGATTTACTGGTCCGAATTTTGTTGGTCAATATACTAAAAAACGCAGAATTTTGTTTTTGTGAAAAAATATATGTTTTGATTTTGACATATTTCGTTTCTAAATCTGTGGTGGAAGGTCAATATAATTTTTCTTTGTTCATTCTGAGTTTTTTCAAGATTTAGTGAACGAATCGAAACCAAAACATGTATATTTGCACGAGCACAACATTTTGCGTGTATTGGTAGGTGCGACTACAAAATCCTGAGAAAAAGAGAAATGAACAAAACATTTTTTTTTTCTTTTTACTTTATTTACTGCAGCTTTAAATCGATAGAAATTTTAAAATTTACCCCACGAAATTTTGTAAATTATAACTAAAAAAATGCTCATCAATCACTATGTGGTAATCACAGAAAACGAAGAGGAACGAAGATAACAATAAGCAATAACAAAATGTTTTTGAATTAATATGATTGTAAGTTTGTAAGTATGCATTGTAAATAATATTGACATTGTTTTAAATTAAATATTATTCAGACTAAATGTTTTTCAATTACTTGTTATCTAATTTCAGAGTTGGCAATGTTTTAAACATTATGTTTAAAACACATGTTTTAAACATGTTTAAAACAAAATGTTTTTTTTTAAAAAAACATTTCAAATTATTGTTTTTTTTTAAAACATCAGAATATCAGCGAAAAACAAGATGGCGACGCGAACATT